>OX456987.1:6816420-7053920 GCA_949752695.1 Melanostoma scalare
ATCATCTGCGTAAATGCAGTGGTTTAAGTATTTATGTTTTGCTACAGTTGCGCGTTTTGGTACAATTGTGCTTATCTCGTCAAAGGCTATTATAAATAAAATCACAGATAGAGGGGAACCTTGAGGAATACCATTAGGAAGGGATTAGGAAAAAGTTTTGTTGACTCTAACCGATATTGTACGATTAGATAGAAAGGATCTGATATAATTATACACCCTTGGGCCGATTCCCCATTTACTCAATTTAGTAAGAATTTGGTGGATTCCTATCCTATGAAATGCTTTTTTCAAATTCTAGTGACAATACCTGACGTGGTTGTGAGCAGATAAGGCGTTAGATATATAATGGTGAATGTGTAATAAAGCATCTACACAGCCCCTGTTGGGCTTAAATGCAACCTGGTTCATGCTGCCTAGGTTTTGGGATTCTATGAACCAAAGGAGTCGTTTCGATATTATTTTTTCGAAATCTTTTGATAGACAGGGAATCAATGATATAAGACGATATCCGTCAATGGAGTTGATTGGTTTACTAGGCTTTGGTATCGGAATAACTGTGGCAGATTTCCAAATTTGTGGTATGATTCCGGTATTGAATATATTGTTTTATAGCCCAAGCAGACAAGCAATCTTGTTTTAATTGGTACGGGCAGGTTTTTTGGCATTGGGTAGGAGACGCGATCTCTGCTTGGAGTTTTTCCAGTTAAAGTTTTAAGGGAGCTATCAAGCTCCAAATCATCAATTGGACTCTCTAGGTGTCTTGCAGCTGCGTTGAGTGTAGTCTCATTAGAAGCAGAGCATGTAATAATGTCATTTTTCGCTAAGTTAAAGCTAGCTGAAAAATTGGAATTGTCAGAAAGACCTGACCAGGTTTATACGAAACAATTGCTTATATTTAATGGGGAAGAGATAGTTTTATTTGCGGTTTGAATACATGTAATGTTGTGTGGAACAAAGTTACCTGTGAAGCACCGTATGTTGTTCCAAATTTTTGCTGCTGGAGTGTTTGGGTTAATTAAAGATGTGAATTCTGCTAGGAATTTCGCTTTACTTGACTTCATTTCCTTACGAATTTCGATTTTTTGAAAGCTTTAAGGTTGGTTCGGGTTGGGTTTTTTTTAAATGTTCCCAAGTTTTCATTTTTGTATCCCTTAGAGTTTTTAAAGAGCAGTTCTACCAGGGAACTTTTCTTTTCGCGGTAATGGGGTGACTTTGAGGAATTGAGACATGACATGACAAGACATGAGCGGCTGATCGAATACCTTTTTGGAAGACTGCTGCCTCTCTGTTCATGTTCGAATGGATAGGTCTTTGCTCTTTACGAAAAGAAATTTGTAGCAGTTACTTGAAATTTTTCTCGTGGGAGTAAGTTCTCGGTTAACAAATTCTATTTCTATTTTGCAAACAATTGGGAAGTGGTCACTGTTGTGGAGGTCATCAATTATGCGTCATGATGTACGAGGTAGTATTGTTGGCGAACAGCAGGTGATATCTACATATGTGTGTGAAAGCGCCGTGTGTAGAGAAGTGCGTGGGTGAACCATCGTTAAGAAAAGTAAGGTCAAAATGCAGCAAAAAATCTTCAATGATAGATCCTCTGTGGTGAGAGATGGATGTAATCCTACCATCAGTATGTCACTGACAAGCGACTGATAAGTGTCTGACGTTTCGCATATGTCAACTGCTCAACGACCACGAGGCGTCAGGGAGTTCGCATAGGTTATTCGTTGACTTTAGATCGTGATGTTATAAAGTACTAATAAACCAATCCGCATTCTTTATTATAAATATAAACGTATTGTTTTATTTAACTTTACATGGTGCCGAAACCCATTTCAGAAAAGAAAGTAAACATGGCTGACAACGATACCTGCAATTTTCTACGGCCACCAAAGCCTCTTATCGTAGAACACGACAAGGACATGGCCAATGAATGGAAGCTGTGGAAACAGCAATATTCTTACTTCGAAATTGCGACTGGTATGATCAATAAGCCAAACAATATCCAAGTGGCAACATTTATGTCCGCGATTGGCTATTCAGCCATACAAACATATAACACCTTCGCCATTCCCATACCAGAAGCAGGTCGGGAAGCGTCACTAGAATCAATTAAAGATCTTTTCGAAGCGTATTTTATACCTAAGGTGAATATTACCTTCGAAAGGTATAAATTTCATGGAATAATTCAACAAGAGAATGAAACCATCGATGAACTCGTATCGAGGCTGCGACTACAGGCACAAACTTGTGCCTTCGATTCACTCCTGGAAAGCATACTGCGTGATCAGCTCATAATTGGAGTCCGTAACGAGGAACTACGCACAAAATTACTCTCTGAAGACGTCACATTAAACAAAGCGATCAACATATGCCAGTCGACCGAACAAGCACAGAAACAGGCAGCGCAAATATTAATTGAAAACGAGAAAAAAGTAAACTACGTGAACAAGTCAACAGGCAAGAAAGAAAAAAAAATTTGACTGTCGCAAGTGTGGAACTAAGCACGCATATCGCGATTGTCCCGCGTTCAACCATACCTGCAACAAGTGTCAAAATAGACACCATTTCGAGAGCATGTGTAGTGCCCCTTCTGCTTCTACCTCCAAGCATGCCCAAGCTTCTACCTACAAACACGCTCAGTCCACTAAAAAGGTAGATCTCTTCGAAGAATTTGATAGCGACGATAGTTCTCTTATAATCGGCTGCGTTATGAGAAGCAAGCAAAAGATACGAATCCCAGACAAATTTTCGGAAACCATCACAATAGCAGATAAAAGTTACCAGATCAAATTAGATACTGGAGCTCAGTGCAATGTTTTGCCTAAGAAGATAGTCGATCAATCGAAAGCAGTGATATGACCCTGCCAGGTAAAAAACCCTATTTCGTTTTCTAACCACCGCTTAATCGTTCTAGGAGAAGTTATTATACCATGCGTTATTTCCATGAAAAAACATCAAATCGCATTTAAGGTGGTAGACGCAAACATACAACCAATCCTAGGTGCGATTGCTTGCGAGAAGCTTGGTCTCATCAGTCGAATAAATGAGATGAATATCGAGAATGATATATACGAAGGTCTTGGGTGCATCAAAACTTTTGTGTATGATATTGATTTAGTGCCTAATCCTCAATTCAATATAAGCCCTCCTCGGCGAATCCCATACAAAATTAGAGACCAAGTGAAGCAGGAACTGGACAGAATGGAACAACTTAAGGTGATAGAACGAACTCGCGAAGCAACTCCAGCGGTTTCACCGATGGTAGTCGTAAGGAAAGATAACAAAATCCGCATATGTATAGATCCTACGTCCATAAATAAAAACATTCTTCGCTGACACCACCCGATGCAGTCGTTAGAAGAAATTGCGGCCCAGCTAAAAGGCGCAAAGTACTTCACAATTCTAGACTGTAAAAAAGGGTTTTGGCAAGTACAGCTTTCAGAACGTACAAAGAAGATTTTAACATTTGCAACACCATGAGGCAGGTATAGCTGTAAACGACTTCCGCTAGGAATTTCTTCAGCTCCCGAAGTCTTTCAAAACAAAATCGAATCAATGCTAGCTAAAGTTCCCAACGTCAAAATTTCAGTGGACGATATTCTAATTCATGCTAAAACCATCGAAAAGCTGCGCCAAACCACAACTGAAGTTTTGGACATCATCAAACAAAATGGTCTAGTTCTAAACAAGTCAAAATGTGCGTACGAGCAAAAAGAGGTATAATTTCTCGGCCATGTTATTGGCCAAAAAGGTATGACAGCTGACCCAGAGAAAACATCTGCAATCGCTAGACTAAGACCACCATCAAACCGCAAGGAACTTCAACGAATACTCGGTAAATTTACGTATCTAAGCAAATTTATTAAAAAATTTTCTACAATTACAGCTCCTCTGCGGTCATTATTAGCAAAAGCAACACCGTGGCTATGGGATACACCACAAGAAGCCGCGTTTGAAAAAATTAAAAATTTAATCACCGAGCCTCCCGTACTCAAGCTATATGATGTCAATGAGGATGTTAAGTTGCAAATTGACGCCAGCTCAGTGGCACTCGGCGCTGTGCTGCTACAATCAGATCAGCCAATTTCTTACGCGTCAAAGTCTCTTACCGAATGTCAGCAACGTTACTCGCAACTGGAGAAAGAAGCGCTGGCTATAAAGTTTGGTTGCGAGAAATTCCATCAATACGTGTGGGGAAAGGAGTTAGTAGTTGAATCGGACCACAAGCCTCTTGAAACAATATTTACGAAACCCCTCCATTCATCACCAGCTCGGCTTTTACGTATTCGCTTAAGTCTACTTAACTACAACCCAAAAGTAGTATACAAAAAAGGCGAAAAAATGGTTTTGGCAGATCCTTTGAGTAGAGACTGCGTTAACCAACTGACAGCAGAAGAAGGCTCCGAGTTAGAAGTTCAATTGACACTCGCCGTAACGGAGAAAGAGCATGAACGTTTGAAAAAACTAACCGAAGATGATGAAACCTCCAGTAAAATCATACATTACATCATCAACGGATGGCCGATCAAAAGAGAATGCCTTCCGGTAAGCGTAAGACCTTACTGGACATTCAAGGATGAGTTGTCAGTTTACGAGGGTGTTATCTACAAATCACACAAGGTCGTTATACCTATTCAATTGAGAGCCGATATGTTAAACTATATTCATCAGGGACATTTCTGCTATGAAAAATGCGTACGCAGAGCGAAAAATAACGTATTCAGGCCCCAAATGAATAAAGACATATGTAGCTACATAGAAAAGTGCGCAGCATGCCAAGTACACCAGACAAACAATAGCAAAGTGTAGACGGGAGTCAAAGAAGTTGCAAAATTCCCGTTTGAAATTGTAGCCACAGACCTGTTCTATTACAAAGGTAATGATTACATAATATTAACCGATAGTTATTCGGGCTTTCTCAAATTTGCAAAATTACGAGAGGCAACCGCGTCCAACGTCATAAGATTCCTGAAAAATATATTTGCTACTAATGGAATTCCCATGGTCGTGGAGAGTGACAATGGTCCGCAGTTTTCAAGTGCTGACTTCAAGCAATTTTCTTCAGAGTGGAAATTCGAACACAGAACCAGTTCACCATACCATCCAAGTGGAAATGGTTTGGCAGAGAGAGCTGTCCAAACCGCCAAAAACATCCTTAAGAAATGCGATTACAACAACACCGACCCTCAGCTGGGATTGTTAAACTTTATGAACACGCCAAGAGGTTCCTTGGGCTCACCCGCACAGAGACTATACTCTAGAAATCTTAGGTCAGGTATACCAACAACTGTAACATCTCTTTTACCCACAGGTACACCTCAACACAATGTTCCAAAACTAATGGCCGAGTTGAGAAATCGTCAAGCTGTCTATGCAGATAGGGGAGCTAGCAGACACCGTCCATTAGAGGTAGGAAGCCAAGTACTGACAAGAATCCACAACCAAGAATGGGAACCAGCATTTGTGGAACAAAAGCTACATCCGAGGTCGTATAAACTGAGAGACGATAACGGACGCATCATTCGTCGTAATACAGCAAACATTAAACCGACTAATGCAAATATTAAGAGGCGTTCCACGGTTCCATCCGTCCAGGGTAGTACATCAGTTTCCACAGCCATGACTACAGATCAAAGATCGTCACCGCAGCAACCACAAAACAGCGTACCAGAGATGACCCCACCTAACGCGACTATATCACCTCCACCACAATTGCAGCAAGGTTCGTGGAGTGACTTAACAGCTCCCACTACAACAAGGTATGGGATCTTATTGATTTGAAGAAGAGAGATGAGAGATGGATGTAATCCTACCATCAGTATGTCACTGACAAGTGACTGATAAGTGTCTGACGTTTCGCATATGTCAACTGCTCAACGACCACGAGGCGTCAGGGAGTTCGCATAGGTTATTCGTTGACTTTAGATCGTGATGTTATAAAGTACTAATAAACCAATCCGCATTCTTTATTATAAATATAAACGTATTGTTTTATTTAACTTTACATGTGGTTTGTTGACGGGGAACCCCAGAGGGTGTTCCAAGAGTTCACGTCGGATGTAAACAGAATGGGTGTATTTATATGATTAATTATATCTTCGAGGTCTTGTCTGGAAAATGTCTGTTTTGGTAATATGTAAAGACTTACCAGAGTACCTAAATTTAATTTGCAGATTAATTTCAAAGGCTCGACCTTGTATGTTTAAATCTATGTGGATTTGTTTGTGCGGAATGTTTTTTCTAATTAAAACTGCGAAACCTTGTTTATTGGGCGTGTTTTCACAGTCATTTTGGAAGTAGCCAGTGTATAACTTAGGTACGATTGGAAAGGACGAAAAAACGCAATGTGTCTCCTCTAGAGATATAGCACTTGGCAATTCGCCTTTAATTAACATGTTAAGCTCATCACAATTATTAATATATCCCTGTATATTCCATTGAAGAGTCTTGAAAAAGTGTTGAGATTGGGATTAATTAAAGTTTGGTGGTTTGGTTATAGCTGTGTGACCCCACTGCCCTGGTGCTGAAATACTGACACTCCTTAAAGAGTTCCGATGATTCAATCCCCGAACAGCAGAGTCATAGTTTTTATAGTTTAATTGACTATTATGTGTCCTCATCTTCAATCATTGTTTTTAGTGTGAAGTACTTGCTTTTATCGATTAGGTCTCGCGTAAGCGAGGATATGGGTGATAGATTTGATGTTGCAATAGAGTTGTGTGAAGGAGTGGTTATTGAGTGTGTATTATTTGTTATTGTGTTAGTTTCGGTGTTTGAGTTGGATGTGTTAGAAACTGTGGTGATTTCTTGGTTATTAATTTTTTTGTTAGATAGTGAGGTTATGGGGAGGATCTAAGAGGAACTGGGAATTTCATAGAAATCTGTGGTTGAGTTTTTTGAATTGTTTGGGGTATGAGAATGATCGATCTTATCTTGTGATGTATTGATTGTGTTATCATTATTTAAGGTTAAGTTAGAATTAACATTGGCGGTGTTGAGTGTGGATCGGGATACAAGTTCCCGACTTTGTTTACATTCTAAGTTTAATAATGCTTGTTCATTTGCTTAGGAATAAAATTCACTGCATGTGAGTGCAGTGGATTTTATAAGTGTCGGTGTATACCGAACGAAATTTGCGTCTTAGAAGGGTACGGCAATCATCTAACTCATGAGCCCAATTGCCGTACCTGGGCGAAACGCAATATGGAGTTGAGGTGATCTTTTTGATCTTCAACATACATTTAAAAAAAAAAAAAAAAATTTCTTTTTAAAATGTTTTGTAATATTTCTATTCAAATAACAACTCCAGGACAAAACCAAAAACAATAACAAACACTTGTTTGTTATTTTTCTTATAAATAATTTATTGTGGTGTTTTGAGTTCTGTATTTGATTATTTCTGCTATGGTGGGTCTCGCAAACTGGTGTTTGGTTGGTGCTTCTAGTTGATGAAGTGAAGGGTGGTCGTTGTAGATTTGCCAGGCTTCACGAAATGTGCATCTGCGGTTTGCTTTTATTTTATTTACGATTTATGACGAATTTGGCATATATCATGTGGTGGAGGCATGCAGCATTCTTTACATATTGTAGTGTTTGTGCAGCGTTTTTTTGTGTGTCCCAGTTTTTGACAAAGTTGACACCTCATCGGGTTTGGGATGAATTCATCAACCTTGCAACTAAGCCATCCAATTTTGATGTTTGCTGGTCGTCGTATACGGTCGAATGTTAGGATTGCAGCGCCTGTTGGTATTAAATCGTCTTTTTCTTTTTTAGGATTTTGTTTACACTTATCACTTTTTGTATTTTCAGTTCATTTAGTAGTTCTTCCTCTGGGATGTCGATTATAAGTTTACAGAAAATTCTACCTTAAACCGATTTGATTGAGGTGTGTGATGAAATTTTAACTGGTATAGAGTCTATGAGTGTTGTTTTAAGGATTTTTTTCGATTCAAGTATGTAAGAAACTTTTATTAGAAGATCCCCGCCCGCATGGACCTATTCAAGGCCACGGTTGATTTGGAAGGGATTGTAGGATGATAAAGGCTTTGCATTTTCACCTTCTGCCGAAGCTAGAGAGATTTTCTTCTTCCATTTTTATTTCGTTTATTTATTAGGTAGGTTTTTCTTTTTCCCAATTACTTAAATGGTAAATTTATGCGGTAATACAAATGTTTTATCAAATATAAGTCTGCAGACCAAAAAACTAGCAGCTCTCAAAACACTAGCTCTATTCTTGTCGATTGCCACAGTAAAAAAAGAGAAAGAGAACTGCATGTCACGGATGACATTTCTGGGCAAGCCGGCAGTGGTCACACCGTCGCGAAGTTGGGCGCGGTTGAGTATGTATCACTCACTCCAGCACCAGAGATGTGCAAGGAGGAGTGATACATACTACTGAGCCGTAGATGGCGTGGATATTACCGGCCCCCTTGGCATATAGTGCCAAAAGAAATTTATATGTACTTCTAATAGTGCCAAAAGAAATTTATATGTACTTCTAATAGTTATACAATTTTAAGATATAATAATTTTTTTAACAACTCAATTCAAGGGTTATAAAATACAAAATGATTGTAGAACAATGATCTGACCCTGGTTCAATCATTTATAGGCAAACGACAAAGTTTGACTATAGGGCGAGTAAATTCACCAAATCGCGTTTTTATTGCTGCCACACGCACTCTACCATCTGGACCATGAAATATTTTAATGATACGACCCATACACCAATCAGTGGATTTAATTTTTTAAAATCTTCAGTAGAGTAGTGCCATTTTGTTCGTTTATGAAGCTCTTTGATATATTCTTCCTTCCAACGCTTGCTGAATTGATCTGAGCTTTTCCTAGCGGTTTATAAGTGAAAGAGATTTTAGTAGCGAATTCTTCGAAAGAAAAATGAGTTTGAAGTCCGATTTTACGAAAGTGAGTTTTGAAACTCTTTACCCCGGCTTCCCAGAGCCCACCCATAAGGGGAGCACCTGGGGGAATGAAATTCCAGTTCAAGCCTTGAATCCCATATTTGGTTAAAGTTAATTCTGGAAACGATGAATGGCGCTTTTTAAACTCATTTTTTAACGCTGTGTCGGCACCGACGAAATTGGTTCCATGGTCTGAATATACAGAATGCGGAAGACCCCGCCTCGCAACAAACCGAGCAAAGGCAGCTAGGAAAACTGCCGATGACAAATCGCTGGTGGCTTCCAGAAATGTGTTCGTTGAAAAGCATACGAAGAAGCATGCACAGCCCTTTGTTAAACGACAATTTCTACCAGTGAAGCTTTTGATTGTGAAAGGTCCCGCGAAATCTATTCCGGTATGAGTAAAGGGAGGAGAGCTTGTTTCTTGCTGTCGCGAAGAGTTTACGGTTCTTGGCACACAGCATGACGTTAGACTCTGCTGGGTTCCTGGTCATAGTGGTATATCGGGAAACGAAAAAGCGGACGAGCTAGCGAGGAAAGGATCAGCACTTGACCCATCTCTCATTGATCAATCAATCAGGATTCCACCCTGTGAAATTAAACAGATCATTGATAACAAAATAATGCGAAAATCCAATGAATGCAATGACGAAGACGAACACGAGGATACAACTCACTTCCTTTGTCAGTGCCCAGCAATCTGCCACATTAGGAAAAAGTTTCAAGGCAATTACTTTTCAATGAACTAGAAGAATTATCAGACACTTCAAAAAGCAGCCTTTTAAACTTCACTAAGGCCTCAAAATGGTTAAAAACTGACCAGACATAAATTCTTAGGTTTCTAGGACGTTACAATACTCCAAGGTATCACAATGGATCTACATTGATCTAAGTGTGACAGTAATAAGATCAACCGTCAGCCCATTCTACCTAACCTAACCTAAAGGAAGGAGAGTAATTACAACGTTCATCAGGAAGAGCTGCCATCATTTGTTGACCTTAGTTATAATTAAGTTCATGAATGAAATCAACTAAGAGTTGGGTAAATTTTGCACCGTAAGGCAAGATGATTAGATTAGATTAGATTAGATAAGGATTTTATTGATCACTTTAATTGTTAGAAAATACAATTTACATTACATAAAATCTTTTAAGCATGGCTTTGCCGTCTGCCAGATTGACAATCATTTCTATATAAGTTTAAAGCAATTACTACTACATTTAATCATTACTCTTTAATCTGCTTCGATAACGATAATTATTTTTTCTATTTATTTATATTTAATTACTATTTTATTTGTTTTAAAAATCACCATTCTTGATTCTGTTCCTATAATTTAAAGCAATTTCCAGGAATGCGCATAGTTTATCCTCATTCATTTCATTAAGTAAAAATACACAATATTCGTTTGTTATTCGTAAGGCAAGATGATAGGATAGCGTTCACTGTAAGAGAGATTTGAATTTGATAATCGTCCGTGAACTCTTAGAATTTGGTTGGAATGCAAAGTAGGATTCAAAGATAAAATCGGGCTTTTTGAATTGATACTGCGGTTTGTAGATAGAGCTTTGAATTCTTCCAAGAAAAAGGATTGCTGACACTGACATATAAGACGTTAAAATTGATATCATTATACAAATTATATTGCTGCTCGAATTTCTTTTATGTTTCAAATCATGGTAAAATTGTATTTTTTTATGTTTCAAATCATGTTAAAATTGGAAAACCCTTTTTTTTCTTTTAGTGTTTCAAATCATTATAAAATTGATATATATCATTACACAAATTATACTCAACCCAAAACGGTTCTGTAATTTAAACATCAAATATTGTTACAAATGCATTTTTTTTTTTTTTTAACTACATGAGTAATATGAAAGGAATCATACAAAATTGGTTTGAATTTCATCGGAAATTTTATACGAATGTAACGATAAACATAGGAGAGAACTCTCAATGCTCGTGGTAATGACGAAAATCTCGATAGAATATCAATATCGCTAAAGGCAGTAAACGTCAAAATTTTTTGCAGAGGAAGAGAAATGAGGCGAAGCTGAACAAATTGAATTTCATGAAGAGTGATACGGCATGAATTATAAAAAATTGGTTCAAATTTCTTTGGAAACCTTTTACGAAAAAGCGATAAACATAAGATAGGATTCTTAAGGTACGTGGTAAACACGGAATTCTGGATCGTTAGAAGTGATTAAAGTAGCAAACGTCAAGACTGGTTTCGCCTCCAAGACCTCGCTTTTCGGTTCAATGGGAAGGCTTGCCGGCCATTGCGATTGAGGCTCGCTTAACCACGAAGGGCCTTTTTACCAAAGATCACTATCTTTTAAAACCGATGGAGTGAGACCCCGAGTAGCGATACCAGCTGGATCATCGCCAGATCTCTCATGATTCCAGTTCCTGTTGGCATCCTTTTCGATAATTTCACTTGTTCGGTGTAATTGTCTTTGTTTGAAAAATATAAATATTCAGAAATTTTCCGTAAGAAAGAATTCTAAAAATTAAAACACACCAAAATTCACTTCTAACCAGTTTGCTTTGTATTTCGATTTGTAACAAGAAGTTAGTCATATGACTTTGTGTACAATAACCTCATTAATTTTAAGTATACAAGATTCTATGTTTTTGTTTACAATTCTTTTGACGTATATATTTGTGGACTGTATTTGCTCTGTTTATTTATGTAATTTTCAATATTCAGTTCGTTTCCGAACATTCTCCCGCCTCCGAAAGTTGTAAGTCTGCAGCATGTATGAAGCACCCTATTCGATGTTGAACTGCAATACCGACGGACGTTGTGTAGTGTTCGTCAATAGATGGCCTCTGACATTTACGATGATGATATAAATACCAATTACCAACTGATGAGTGCTTATCTTCTTCTTTCTCATTGTTTACATGGAAATAGATAGATGAATAATTAGTACATTACAAGAAACATAAAGGAACAATACGAGGGAATAGTACAACAGATACAACAAAAGACACCCAAAAATTTCGCCTTTCATTTTTACTCATACGGTATAGGTTGTATCGTATACATGCGTGAGTTGTTTTTACTATTTTCTCCCATTGACTTTGAGTCGCAGTGTTGTAGCTTGTAGGTATACGCTCGTTCTTCCGTTGTTTCTTTTTGTCTTGCGGCTTACGTAGTAAGAACGTAGATTATATGTATTGTTGTTCATTCTTCCTCTCATGTATAAATGTGTAATTCGTTTTCGGGTCGTGAGCAAGCATGGTGTCGACATGCTGTGCGAATAATTTAATCGCGAATTTTCAGGTTTTAATTGTACTAATTATTAATTTTAGATTAAATTTGTTTTTCTATTAATGAAATGTGATTGTGAAAATGTGTATTAAATGGTTCCCGCACTGTGCGGACTAGAAATTGTTCCAAACTCCGATGGATGGATGGATGGATAATTGTTATTATATAGGTGTGCCAACCCACATATGAATTGATGAGTGCCCTTTTGTTAATTTTTATTACTTTATTTTCGTTTATGTTCATAGATTTGATAGATTTGTATCGTTTATCATTCGGGAAACATAAATTTTTGATATATATGTATGTTCATATTGTTGTTGTTGTTGTTGTGGGGGCTTTGTCGCGCATTTCCGGCGATTAATCGATTTTCGCGATCGCGGTTGTGTGTATGTGTGTGTATATGGAAAAATGTTTTTAAAAAGCGAAGTGAATTTGGTCTCTTTCTAGTCGGACATTTTTCGGTTCCGACTAGAACTTTGTTTACATTTTTGCGAGGTAAACAAACGCGTATTATTTCGTGAATTTTTGCGAAATAAATAAAAAGTGTAAGTTACGTGGTGTAAAATGCTTGTAGTGCAATTGCAAGTCATTTTATTGCAATAAAAAAATATGATTGCATTATAAAAGTGGTTGTGAATTTGTGTTTTTTATTGAACCGATATGATTCAAGTGCAGCTCGGCGCGTAGCACAATTATGTTGAATCATTTGTGTACATAATAAGTACATTGATCGTTTTTGATGGCGGTTTTATTAAATTCAGTGAATTTGATTAAATTATAGAATTTTGTGTTTTGTAAATTTTACAGATGAAATTGTGATCTGTAATTTGATTTTGATTGGTTTTTAATACGCGATGTTTTCATCAATTTGACTTTTGTTTTGCCGACGGTTTTTTTTTTGACGTTCGATGTGCTGTCGATGTTTTTCCTTTAAGTTTTGTGGAAGATGTTTAATATCCATTCGAGATTTGTTTGGCTACTTTTAATAAGAATTGTTGATCAATAAAATTATTTAAATATTATATTCGTTTTGCATGCGTTGTGGCAGTGCTTTATTAAATTGAAAATTATAAGTTGAGTTGATAACTTGATGTGCATTGTCGCAGCGTATTCAAATGTTGTTTCAATCAGCTGTATTATGTATTGTGTTTGATATTAAATAAAGATGAGTAAAAATTATAATTTTGTGTATTATTTCTTGAATGTTGAATGTTGTATGGTGTAGTATTAAAGATGAGTTGATTGAAGAATGTAATTCTTTGAATCAATTATGTTGTTCGATTTTCAGGAACGTGTAGATGATCGTGTTTATGAATTTCAGGTACGATGTGTTGATGATCATGATGGTGTACTTTTCCTTTGAAGAGATGATTCGTTGAAGGAATTTAAAGTTGGGTTGATTGTTGATTCAGCTTACGTTGGACTTAAATTAAGTCTTATATGAATCCAGGTGTTTTGTATATTGAGACAAATGATGTTATCTTCGGAGAAGATAATGGTAATAACAGGTAGGTATATTGTTGTTGATTCGGGTGAATCCAGGGGCGTTGTATTAGGTTTTGAATAATCTTCGGGGAAGATGTGTGATTCTGTAGGTTTGTATTGATTCATACACGAATCCAGGGGCGTTGTATTTTCAGGTTTTAGGTAAATCTTCGGGGAAGAAATATATTTCAGCAGACATTGATTCGTACTGAATCCAGGGACGATGTTTTATGGTTTTAATGTAATTCTTCGGGGAAGAAATATGGTTCAGCAGTAATTGAATCGTACTGATTCCAGGGGCAGTGTATTTTTTTTTTTAGTTTTTGTTTGTAAATCTTCAGGAAAGATGTTTTTATTAAACGATGGCAGTATGTTCCTTGTGATCGTTTGAAGGAAGACGACAAATTTTTGCGATAGGCCGCTTTAGGATTCCATTTTGCGTTTTGACGGTGACGACGCGTACAAGACCGTCTGATCCTGCATGGGTTCCTTCAATTCGGCCGAGATTCCAGTAGGTTGGTGGGAGTCGCTCATCCTTGAGCAGAACTAAGTCTCCTAGTCTGGGCATCTCCTTGACTTGCGTCCATTTTGGTCGATGTTGGAGCCGTGAAAGATATTCTGAACTCCATCTTTTCCAGAACCCTTCCGCCAGCGCTTGAACTCGTTTCCATCGGTCGTGATGTGTGACGTTGTTGTTGAGTTCGCCTTGTGGTATGGAATGTAGTGACTCGCCGACTAAAAAATGCGCAGGGGTTAGCGCATCCAAATCGTCGAAGCTATCGGTTAGAGGGCATAAGGGCCTCGAATTCAAACACGCTTCTATTTGTGTTAGAAGCGTTGCGAGCTCCTCGAATGTGAGCCTTTCAGTTCCGACAACTCTTTTTAAATGGTGCTTGACAGATTTCACACCTGCTTCCCATAAACCACCAAAGTGTGGAGAAGCGGGGGGAATAAAGTGCCAATGAGTACCGCGATTTGCAAGCTTTTCGGCTATCTCCTTCCAGTCATGCGTGGCTTCCTTTAACATTTTTGCTAATTCGTTGTTAGCACCGACGAAGTTGGTTCCACAGTCGCTGTAAACCTGTTGACAGCTTCCTCTCCTTGCAGTAAAACGATGAAATGCTGCCAAAAACGCTTGGGTTGTCAGATCTGACACGACTCCCAAGTGAATGGCCTTTGTTGCTAAACAAATGAACACTGCAAAGTATCCCTTCAGTATTTTAGCACCGCGTGCTTTCCAACTTTTGATTTCGATGGGACCAGCATAGTCGACACCGGTGTGGCTGAAAGGTCGAGACATCTGAACTCTAGCCGCAGGTAAGTTTCCCATCAGTTGTTGCATTTCTGATGCCTTTTGCCGGTAGCAAGAAGTACACCTATGCAATTGATGCTTTACACTCCTTCTTATCTGGCCAATCCAATATCGTTGGCGGATATAACTGATCATCTGCTGGATGCCGCTATGCAGAGTGTTTTTATGGGCATCTCTCACAACCAGACTTGTGAAGTGGTGATTGTTCTGCAGCAGTATGGGGTGTTGCGCTTCATAGGCGAGGAGAGAGTTTTCCAAGCGCCCTCCAACTCTTAAAATCCCATTTGCATCAAGAAATGCGTTCAACGCACTAAGGGATTTTGGGATCTGGGATGAATCCGCGATTTGTTGGATCTCCGTCTTAAACATCTCCTTCTGCGCTGTCTTGACGACGACAATGCGCGCTGCTTCCAGTTCACTTGGGGTAAGTGGACCCACATTAGCTCCCAATTTACGACGACATCTAGCCACAAAACGAAGACAGGTAGCGACGACTCGAACGAGCTTGAGAAGACTCGAACAGTCATATATGGTTTGCAATATGCTGTCGCTGTGGTTGACCCGAACGTTAAGTACCTTCACAGTACGTTGCTCCTCTTCCGTTTCATTGTCAACAGGTTGATGTGGGATATCGAAGACCCATTGATGACGCAGAAATTCTGGACCATTCCACCATGGCTCCAGTGACTTCAGTTCCGACGGAAAAACACCTCTGGACGCCAGATCGGCTGGGTTATGATGCGTTGCAACATGTCCCCAGCAATCGATCCCCACTAACCGCTGGATCTCTGACACTCGGTTGGACACGAACGTGGTCCATCTAGCGGGAGTGGCCTTTATCCAGGCGAGCGCAATAGTTGAATCCGTCCAAGTATACGTTTTGACATCGGGGATGGCCAAAACTTCTTTGGTGTACTGCATCAATTGCGCCAAAACTACAGCACCACAAAGCTCCAAACGGGGAAGAGTGATCGTCCGCTGATTTGGTGCTACTTTCGTCTTTGACAAAAGCAGGTTGACATGGATGTTGTCATCGCTATCCAAGACACGAACGTACACCGCTGCTCCGAAAGCCTTCATCGACGCTTCACAGAAACCGTGCAAATTCTATCGCCTTGTTGTTCTTACTCATCTGGGTCCACCGGGGAATTCGAAGCTGTTCGATCTGAGGAAGTTCTCGATGAAAAGCTTCCCAGTCTTTCCTCAACGCTGGTGGAATTGGATCATCCCAATCACAGCCGATTTCCCAGAGTCTCTGCATCATAAGTTTTGCCGTGATGATGCATGGCGATATCCAGCCAAGTGGGTCGAACAATTTGGCAATCGTCGATAACATAGCCCTTTTTGTTGTTGCTTCCTTTGATGGCTGCAGGTTTTGGTAAGAAAAGTAATCATCAACAGGAAACCATTTGATGCCGAGCGTCTTTACATGCTCCGAAGTATTGAACGGCAGTTCAAAATCTAACTGCCGGTCTTGTACCGGAACATCATCCACGAGTTCCTTGACGTTGCTCGTCCATTTTCGTAGGTGGAAGCCTGCAGACGCCAAAAGTTGCCTTGCTTCGTCGCGTTTTATGCGCGCCTCTTCGACGGAGTCCGCTCCACTGATGAGGTCGTCGACGTACATGTCCTCACGGACAACCTTCGCCCCCTCCGGAAAATTTTCACTTTCGTCCTCAGCAACTCTCTTCAGGATCTTGATGGCAAGATATGGTGCACTGGCTGTCCCGAAAGTGACCGTATTCATCTTGAAGAATCGTAGTGGCGAAATCTTCTGCTCTCTCCACATTATCAGCTGGTAGTATCGGTCTGGGAAACTAACCAAAATTTGCCGATACATTTTCTCAATGTCGGCCGTGAATGTGACACGATGAGTCCGCCATTTTAGTACGAGATCTATGATACTCGACTGCAACTTTGGACCCACAAGAAGACGGTCGTTGAGGGATTTCCCATCCGAAGCCTTCGCCGCTGCGTCAAACACTACTCTCAGCTTCGTAGTGGAGCTCGCTTCCTTAAACACCGCATGATGCGGTAAGAAATAATGGAATGGAGTCTGCAAAACTGCATCATTCGCATCAATCTCTTCCATATGGTGGAGCTCTTCATACTCCCGTATACATTTAGTGTACTCCGCACGAAGTTTTGGATCTGCATCCAGCCGTTTCTCAAGTTGAAGAAAACGCCGGAAGGCGCTCTGTCGACTCGATCCCATCGCAGGAACGCCGTCCTCTTTGAAAGGCAGCTTCACTTCATATCGCCCATCAGGTAAGCGTTTGGTATACCTATTAAAATGGTCGTCACAAGCGATGTTTTCTTCTGTTTCCAGGTTATGAAACGGGGTTTCCTCGATCTCCCAAAACTTCTCCAGTTGAGAATTCAAATCTGCAAACTGCACGAAGCTTCGAACTCGCTGGGGATCTTCTACTGCGACCTTGCCCAAAACAATCCATCCAAGCTCGGTGTTTTGTGCTATGGGACCGATACCATCCTGAGGTCGCCTTACGTCCGGCAAAAGGATTTGCGCACAAACATCACTTCCCAGCAGTAAATCGATGGGTGCAGGTTCGTAGAGATGGGGATCTGCTAACGAAAGACCCTTGAGGTGGTGCCATTTGCCGTGTATCACTCGTTGGGCCGGGAGAAGGCCAGTCAGCGACTTGAAAACCAAAGCCTGGACGGCCGTCTCAAACGTCGAGTGGCGGGAAGCAAAGCGCACTTCGACGGAGTGCTGCGTAGTGCCACTGCTGACCAACCCTAACCCAGATACTTCGGCAATGGTGCGCCGCTTTTCTAGCTTCAACAGTAGTGCGGCAGTTTCGGTGATGAACGACGTTTCTGAGCCTGTGTCGATCAACGCTCGTAGGAGGTGCAATCGCCCGTCTGCTGCTCGTGCCTTTACTACTGCCGTTGCTAGAAGCACCTGGTGATGACCATCACCATGCGACGCGTGGTAATTAAAAGTTTGTCCATTTGATTGGAGCTGCTGTTGTTCTCCCGTTGGCTGGAACTCCGACGCATTTCTGTTCAGAGGAGCCTGAAATCCTCTGGATGCCATGTTCCTCGCCTGCGAACTCGTTGAAGGTTGTTGTTGTTGTCACGGTTGTGACATGCCATTTTGTGCATTGTAATGCAGCAACGAGTGGTGCTTTTGTTGGCAAAAGTAGCACGAACTAACACTCTGGCAGTCACGGAGAAAGTGCCCGTAATACAAGCAATTCTCACACACCTTCAACCTGCGAACAGTATCTTTACGCCCCATGTTGTCCATGTTCAAGAAGCGCTGGCACTTTCGCAACGTGTGTTTGCCTTGGTTGCACAACTTACATGCGAACTGTTCGCCGGAATTCGTCCTCAATGGCTCAACGAAACTCGTCCTTGCTGGTTTGTACGGTTGCTTCACGACTTGTTTGCTGTGGTACACCTTTGGATTGGCTGGAACACGTGGCCCTTTGTTGGCGGTTGGCTCTTCCTTGTTCCTTGACGCTGCACCAAGCTCCTGCTGACCCACAACTTCAAGTGTCCGGAACCTCGTCTCCAAAAATTCGGTGAACTCCTTAAAACTCGGTAAGTCTTTCCGGTTACCTAATTTTTCTTCCCACAGTTTTTGGCACGCACTGGGAAGTTTCTGGAGTAAGAACCAAATCAACACCGTATCCCCTTCAGAAACTGGCACATCCATGTTCTCCAGCGCTAGAACACATTCACGGGTGGTGTACAACAAGTCACGAATACCCGAAGCAGTTTCGCGACTCAAGGACGGCTGACCAAACAAATTCTGCATTTGGATGTGGACCAGAATGCGCTTATGGTCATACCTGTCTTTTAACAGCTCCCAAGCTTTGTCGTAAGACGCTGCTTCCACCGATAGGTTTTGTAAAAACCGTTCGGCATCACCCACCAAACAGGACTGTAGAAAATGCAGTTTGTCGATATCGTCTATCGATTTATTTTGATGCACCAGAACCTGAAATTTGTCCTGGAAGGCTCTCCAGGTGGTGTATGAACCATCGAACTTGGGAAGATCGATTCTTGGCAGCCGAATACCCGAATGCGACGCAGCAACAGCGGCAGTATCAGTGGGCGGAGCAACCGTTTTTACTTTTGCTGCTTTCGCTGTAGCGCACTTTTCCAAAGTATCCACCAACTCGGCACGGTATTCAAAATATAACTCATTAATTTGTTCATACACCACCATTAATTCTTCCTTTTTCAGCTCTTCTTCCAGCATCCCGGCACCGAAAATGGCTTCGTGATACGATTTTGCAGACGCCAAATCTGCTTCCAGCATCGACAAACGACCTGAAGCATATGCTGTCACCTTGCGGTCCTTTGGCGACTTTTTGTAGTTTGTAAGATCTTTTATAATCTTGTTAAGCAGCATTTTCTGCAGCTCCCCGTATTTAAAGCTTTTATTTTGAGCCATATTTATAATGATCTTTCTTTATTTTATAGATATAAAAATGTAACAAGTTTACAAGTACATGTAACAAGTAAAACTTACTGCTTATTCAGGATCTGCTGCCGTCTATGTATTTAAAGATGCTCACAAGAGTCTCCGCTGAACGTTGTTTGTTATTCGTTGAATAAGTTTTAGTTTGAAATTGTTTTTAAGTTCGTTTTAAATATGCTACGCGAAGCTAATTTTATAAAAACACGATTTTTCGAAAAATGTTCGCACTAGTTATATATATATATATCAATTGTTCGCGCACACACACTTTATTGTTTTTAAATGTTATTGTTCGTTAAAATAGTTCAAATTGTAGGCTGAAGGACCAAATGTAATTGTCTTTGTTTGAAAAATATAAATATTCAGAAATTTTCCGTAAGAAAGAATTCTAAAAATTAAAACACACCAAAATTCACTTCTAACCAGTTTGCTTTGTATTTCGATTTGTAACAAGAAGTTAGTCATATGACTTTGTGTACAATAACCTCATTAATTTTAAGTATACAAGATTCTATGTTTTTGTTTACAATTCTTTTGACGTATATATTTGTGGACTGTATTTGCTCTGTTTATTTATGTAATTTTCAATATTCAGTTCGTTTCCGAACATTCGGTTTGCGATGAAAGTTTTCCAAGTCCCTGGATGTTTTCTGAGCCAAAATAGGACAACAGAAGAGTCAGACCAGAGAAATATTTGATAAGATTTGACTGGTATTTGCGGAAGATAGGTTTTAACAAGTCTTGAAAGAAAAGGAGCCCCACAGAGTTCTAATCGAGGTAGTGAAATAGATTTTATTGGCGCGACTTTGGACTTCGCGCAAACGAGATGTGAACGTATGCTTCCATCATTGTGCTGAACTCGTACGTAAAGACAAGCAGCATATGCTTGTTCCGAAGAGTCGCAAAACCCATGGAACTGAACATCTCCTGAAAGAGTTTATTCAGTCCACCTTGGTATTTGAATCAACTGGATTTCACTGAACGTTTCTACAAATGCTTTCCACAAGAGAAAAGTGTTGGACTTTAGGAGCTCATCGCATTCAGTTTCTTCTATCCAGATTTGAATTTTTGCGGTGACTATAATCGGGGCTAACCAGCCCGCAGGATCAAAAAGCTTGGAAATTTCGGAAAAAACTTCACGTTGATGCGGAAGCAAAGGGAAAGGAAAAGGAATTAGGATTGAATTAGGATAGGAATTAGGATAGTGTAAGGTAGGGATTAGGATAAGGTAGGATTTAGAAATCGAACACACTCAGCAAACGGAAAAGGGAACAACCAGACAAAAAAAAACTAGGAAACAGAAAAGGAAAGGGACCAAAACAAGGATGGGAAAGGTGAGTATGAACGATAGGAGGGGAAATAGGGGAAGGGAAGGAATGTACAGAGAGGAGACCTGGCACGCTTGCGGAGCACGGCTAAGCTCGCCGGATGTGGGTGGGTCTTGCCTCCTCTACTGTACCTCGCCTTGCAACAAAACATAAATCGTGCCTAATATTGATAACCACCACAAAAAGAACAAAAAGTACCCCTCACGTTGGGCCCTGCTGTTGGTAGTGCAGGGTGGCCTATTCCCATCCACAACCTCGAACCCAATCGGCCTTATGGTTTGGATTGCCCTTGAAAACTCGAACTGTCATAGCACAAACACCATCACATCACACCTCACCACGTCACCGCCCGCTCACAGCCCACTAAAAATGGTATCTACCACGCCATCGGTATTAAGAAAATCAGTCGTTTTCAACCAAGGTTTGGCGTGATTAACATTTATTTATTAAAAGAATCACTAAACAAAATGACAGGGAATATAAACCAGAAAAATCATAAAAAATCTATAAAAGAAAATTAAAACTAAGATCAAACGATGAAAAAACCAAAATGAAACTAAATACAAAAAAAAAAAAAATTAACAAAACTAAGAAAAATGAAAATGAAAACGAAATAAAACGTAACCTTAAAACAAACCTATTATCTTAAATGATATGTACTGTTTTCGTATTCCTATGTTTTTGTATTTTTATAATTTTATGTTGTTTTTTTGTATTTTTGTAATTTTCGGTGGTTCTTGTGTTTCTGTGTTCTTATTTTATTTTTTTAACAATTTTTTTTTTCATCTTTTAGGGAAACCCTCAACTCCACTGAAACCCGACTTTTCCCACCCTGGATTGGTCGCACGCACTTGGGGATTGGTCGCACCCCGACTACATATGTCCTACCTAAGGAGCTCCCTATAGTGGACGATGTCGGAATTTTATCGACTCACCAAAAGTTACAAGAAACAAGCGCAGCCCCCGCAAGAAAAATCTGGCTTAGTAGCGGCCCCCTAACCTTTTGCTATCGGACAGCTACTGGCTGACCGACAAATTGCACACACACACACACACACACAAGAAAAACAAAAAAAAAAACAAAATTAGCCAAGAAAATAAATTTAGAAAAATTATAAAAAAAAGAATAAAATAAATAGTAAATAAGAAAAAAAAACAATAAAAAAAAATCACGCCAAAATATGAACTTAAAACTAGTACAGGAACACAGCATTCATTATCTATATCGGCCACTTTGGCGCTCCGCCACCTTGGCAACAGGCGTAAGTATCAACCGTATGTTCGGCCTCACTTCCTGGTAAATGTTGGTTTTTTTTTTTCGTTTCGGGCATCCGATATTTTCAAATCAAAATTAAAAGTTCAAGTGACCTTCACTCCTTATGCGTTTCGCCCAGGTACAAACAGTGGGCTCATCAGTTAGATGCTGTTTGTACCTTTCTAAGACGCAATGTTTGGTCGATGTTTGTCGACACATATATAAAGTTTACAGTGCTGTTGTTGTTGTCTCTTTCGGCTTTTTGTTGTTGTTTTATATTGTGGTTTTCAGGTATGTGGTACCCGTGGTGCGATGGTTAGCATGTCCACCTGCTAACCCAGAGGTTCGAAGTTCGAATCCCAGCAGAGGCACAAAAAATGTTTTTTCCGGGTATCGCCTTTCGCGAGGAATTGGCAAGTCCTCCGTTAGTAAATTCATGCCATGAAAAGCGCTTTCTCAAAAAGCCGTTCGGATCCGGCATAAAATTGTAGGTCCCCTCCATTCCCTCACAAGGCATGGTTGTGAGAAATGCGCTAGGCCCAGGGGCTCCTCGCTCTGTAGCGCCACCCTATTTATTTATTTTATTTATTTTCAGGTATTTCAATACCTCAGCAGTGGTACCAAAAAATGATGGGCAGCCACGACCTTTTTGTTCTTGTCGCTGACCGTCAGAGGATATATACCTAAAACATGTAAACATATAACATGCTACGCTCAATACTACCCAAAAAAAAAATTTTAGCACAAAACGATCTCTTTTAACCACTCACCAGACAAACTTGAATATCTATAGGCGTGTTTTTTTCACAGGACTGTTATGTACATAATATCATTTTACACGCAAAGCAAAAACAACATCCCCGACAACCGATGTTATGGATAAAAGGATGGTTAAGATTTGGTCGGGGATAGAGTTTTGACGTTTAGTCGAGTATCGAATGAGTTTTTCGACTTTTCATTTTTAAATGTTGGTGCGTCTAGAGACTTTTATGTATCTCGAACACAAGCAAAACGGGTGTCAAAAGGTCTGTTCACAAATGTTGAACTGAATAAAATCCTCTGCCCACTCTTACACTCCGCAATCTTGTTGCTTATACTTTTTTTTTTTGAATTTCATTGATTTCAAGGGTTAGATTTGTATATTTATATAAAGATACATAAAACAACGTAATAGCAATTATAAAAGGTCTATTTTGTGATTAAAAGAACTTTTTGCATATTTTTTTCGCATTTTTCTGTGAATGTTGACATTTTTTCCAAAGAAATTGTTAAGTAATCCACAAAATTGGTTTTATTATTTTATTATTAATTGTTCAATTCGTTTGAAACAAGTATCAAAATAAATTTTCCAGCTCTGACATAATTCACAAGTTTCATATGAATTCAACCCCAGTGTGTAAACAGAGTCAAAAACACCCAAGAGATATTCGTTGTTACTTTTGTGAACAGACCTATTTTTGACATTTGTATTTTTTCTCACAAAAACGTAAATCGTAAACAAACCAGAACAAAAGGCCGAAAGAAAAATGGAACCGCAAAAAAAGTAAGAAAATTTATGTTTAAATTATTAAGTATATGTTTGAAACAATTAAAATTATTTACAGGAAGCAAAGGATGACCTGGTCTAAAGAGCAGACGGAAGGGCTGCTTGATTTTTATGCAGCGAGGGCGAACGAAATCCAGCACAGCCGAAAAAAAACAATATGCATTTGCTATGTGAAGTTCGCTTGTACTTCAGCACCAATCGCTTAGCATTCACTGCTGTCGCTCAAACCTCTTTCGCACTAATGCAAAGTTGAGGGTGGTACCGAAGACGACTAAAGAAGAAGACAAGTCACGCTTATATTTTTAGGCTAATTGCCATATATCAAATAATAAGAATGGATTACTCTTCCGATCGACTCCACGATCACAATACAACTTTATTTCCAAATTCATACCCTATTTATGCAAAGCTACTATGCTCGAGTTCTGGTTATCGAACAATCGACTACACTTCGATATCCGATTAAAACGCTTCATCATCACATTCTTTTGGGTGAGCGCCAATGACCTATATCATAAACAAATGCTCATACCCAAAGACTATTGCTGTGACATATACAGAGCGCATGCAGTCAAAGCAATATGATCCCATATTACTTCTGCCGGCTGGCAGTGGCCTGCCGTTGGGAGTCATATTGTTCCGAGTACAATGCACTCTATGGATACACATGCAAGTCAAGTGTAATGCATTTGACTGAATGTGAGAGGATCGGATATCGAGGTACAGCCGAGGGTTGACAACCTGTTAATGGTAATAATAGAGCATTTCATTACGATGTCGTTGGCTGTGACTCCTTCACAGCTAGAAGATATGCTTTCGGCTGGCCTTATGGTAACTGGTAAGTACATAGATTGAATGAAAGATTAATATGATTTTCAATATAAATGTTTTTTTCTCAGGATTCCCAAACAAGAGCTGCCCACCTGGAAAATAAAATGCACACGCTCATAAGAGCGTTCAAGGCTGCGGTGGACAACAATCGGCAAACGGGTGCTGCTGCATGCATAGCTACATTTATGGAGCGCATGGATGATATGTTTGGGACCAAACCATCATATCCAACGTTCATAATGTGACAATTGGGGTGGACGTGATAGGAGAAAGAAACGAGGAGCCTCCTAGTTGTTTGATATCGTTTTCTCCGGAGCCACTTTTAGAAATTTCGCTCAACCCAATTGTCACCCCTTCAAGCACCTTTGTTGATCTGTCAATGCCAATTTGCAGCCGAGCACGTACAAGTTCGGCAACAACAGCAGATTGCGAAGATCAGTCGTCCGGTTCGGGAACAAAAAAAAGGAAGATGACCAAATCCAGCTACATGGAAAGAAAGTTGGAAATGAGAAAAGAAGAAAAAAGAGCCGCAAGAGAAGAGATGAACCAGAGATGGGCAGAGTATATGAAATTAGAGAAAGAAAAGGAAGAACGCCGCCGCCAAAAAGCTGAAATACTTAGCAAATATTTCAATAAAGAACAATAGTGCTAGTTATGTATGTGTTAAATGTATTTATGAACTTTAAAAGAAAAAATAATCAATTATGTATGAAAATGTGTGTATTTGCATCTTATTTCATTAGTGGATTATGTTGTGTTGAATTAGGTTGTCAAACAGAACTTGACGACGATTTGTTGTTGAGTTAGAAGTTGATTCTTCAGATGAGATATTTTTATCTGTGTTAGTCTCATCAGGGTCTAGATTTTCATTAGTGTCATCAAACAAAATGCACAAATTATGTAAAATGCATGCACTTACAACGATATTTGTTATTAGCCGTATGTCACGTTGCTCGGTAAATTTTAAAAGACGTCTAAATCTTCCTTTCAACAGTCCGAAGGCGTTCTTAACCACGATTCTCGTTGCTGAATGAATATAGTTGAAAGATCTTTGTTGTTCTGTAAACCAATTGGTAGCAGCATACGCAGAATCGCCCAAGATGAAACTGTTGTTAGGAAACAGTTGGTTAAAACTACTCTTCGACTTTCTAAACAGGGTCTCAAAACTCTGCTGTCGCGCAACGAACCAGGTTCACCGCAACTTACATCGATAAATTTTTTGTCAGCATCGACAACAGCTTGCAGAACGATTGTAAAGTTGTGCTTGCGGTTGTAATAGCATTCCTTGTTGACTTTTAGTGCTGCTATTTTAATATGGGTGCAATCTATGGCACCAAGAACACCTGGTATTCTTTTTTTCTCCTCAAACTTTCTAGAAATTTCAGAAACAGCAGCTCCTTGAGGCCATTTTATATAGAGTCGTTGCCTTTTGAAACAAGCCATCTAGTAACTCTGTTTACTGCCACCCAACTGGATGACTTTGTGACACCAAACAAATTTCCTAGTTGTCGAAACGTAAGTGAGTTACTAATGTACCATACGTACATGAAAACTTCTCTTCTACATCCCATTTTGACTCGTCCTCCTCTATGTGAATGAACAAATACATAGTGCTGAGAGTAGCTTGCTTTAAAAATGAAGTCTTTGATAAGACTTGAAAGAGTTAAATAAAAAACAAAATCCTACTTATCAAGTGTTCTACTGTTGAACGACGCAATCTAAAATGGGACTTTAAGTCTTCTTCACTGTAAGCTTCAATTGTCATAAGGAAAGATGTGACTGAGGCATGTTCTTCTAATAACTCAACAGAGTCTTCCAAGCTAGTAAGTGTTTTCCGCGAAAAATGTTTCCAGTATAAACTCGCTATCACTTTCGCTTGAATCAACCAAATCTCGTAAAATCTGCAATCAAAACTAGTAAATAAAATAAAATCTAACTTTTTCTATAATTATTATTACTTCTTCTTGAATATTTTCCATTTTATTTAGTTTCTCTTGTTAAATTTCGTCTGTCGACTTTTGTTAACAAAATTTTTTTTGACTTTTTTTCGATTTGACAACTTAGTGCAGTCAATGAAGCGAAAAATAGGGCCCAACCTCCGAATTTTTTTTACTGTGAACCGATTTGCATGAAATTTTGGAATTAGGCTCATCTTACCCTTAAATTCAAAAGTGAAAATGATTTGCACACCGCCACCACCCTGGGGGTGGTTGCCACCCCTTCTCGGGGGTGATTTTTTTTTTTTTAAATAACCTCGGATATCGATAGAAGGCCTAATTTTAAGTAAAAAAACAAATATAAAGTTTTTTGTTAAGTCCAATACTTTTCGAGTTATTGGCAATTGAAAATTCGCAATTTGTTCACGTTTTTCATCTATTTATTGCAAATATCTCCAAAACTATACGTTTTATCGAAAATTTTATGAAAAACAAAATTGTAGCAGCTAAAACAATGAACGATTTGGTTTTTTATAAAGTATTCTAAGAACAATATTAAGCTAGATATAAAAGATCAAAAACATTTTTTATTTCGTCTGAAATGTAATGGTTGTAGTCAATGCCATTTAGCGGCGAGCAGATGCATTTTATGCATTCTAATACAAGAAGATGTTTTGTAATGCTTGAAATAAGCTTTAAAATGAGCACTATTAAAAGTCTTTTGCACGTAAAATAAGCTTTTAACGTAAATAAGGAGAGCATCTAATGTTTTTTTCTTTTAAATCAATGAGTTTTTGGACCATAACTGCTTAAATTTTTATGCTATCACAATTTGTAAGAAACCATTTTAAAGGTAATAAGAAGAGCTAAAACAACTTGATTGCAATATATAGTAAACAACTTTTTGCTAAAACGGTGAAGGGTTAAAGGACTTAAGAGAGGCTGTGATTGCGCTGCCACGCGCTCTTTAAACAATCATATCTCCGTCAATTTTTGTCTGACAGAAAAAACTAAAAAACCAAATTGTTTGTCAGAAAAATACCTAAATTTTTTAGTGTAACACTTTTATACGTATCTGTCGTCATTTTTGAGATATTATGAAAAAGAGTGGGTTTTTTAAAAATTTGAAAATTTGTTTTTTTTTTTAATTGTGAATTTTTTGAAAAATATGTGTCCAAAAGCAGCCAAACTGATACTATCTATCAAACTCTTCATAACAAACTTAATTTTTGGCGAAATACGATTAAATTTAATTTTGGTGGAAATGGCACTTATGAAAGCCATTGATTTAAAAGAAAAAAACATTAGATGCTGCCCTTATTAGCACTACAGCTCACTTATTTTACGTGCAAAAGACTTTAAATAATGCTCATTTTAAAGCTTATTTCAAGCACTACAAGACATCTTCTTATATTAGAATAAATAAATTGCATCTGCTCGCCGCTAGATGGCATTGACTACAACCATTACATTTCAGACAAAATAAAAAATGGTTTTGATCTTTTATATCTAGCTTAATATTGTTCTTAGAATACTTTATAAAAAACCAAATTGTTCATTGCTTTACCTGCTACACTTTTGTTTTTATAAAATTTCCGATAAAACGTATAGTTTTGGAGATATTTGCAATAAATAGATGAAAAACGTGAACAAATTGCGAATTTTCAATTGCCAATAACTCGAAAAGTATTGGACTTATCAAAAAACTTTATATTTGTTTTTTTGCTTAAAATTGGGCCTTCTATCGATATCCGAGGTTATTTAAAAAAAAAAATTCACCCACGATAAGGCGTGGCAACCAACCCCAGGGTGGTGGCGGTGTGCAAATCATTTTCACTTTTGAATTTAAGGGTAAGATGAGCCTAATTCCAAAATTTCATGCAAATCGGTTCACAGTAAAAAAATCGGACCTAAAATGCTTCATTGACTGCACTAACTGATCAAGAACACCAACCCTTTAATTCCAAAAACTGAAGCATTTTTTTATTGATATCATAATATGTACACAACAGTCGTGTGAAAAAAACACGCCTTATATATATATATATATATATATATATATAATATATATATATATATATCAGTACCAGCTTCACCAGCAAACGTTCTCCGTTTTTATTTTATTTTTGTTTTATTTTTGTCCTGACAACCATGCACTATTAAATTTTTCAAAAAAAAAAGAAATGCAAACGAAAATTATTTGATTTTAAAACACAAGAAAAAAGAATTTCGAATTTAGAACTAACACAAAAAAAATTCCACGAACCGAACTTTTTCGACTTTGACTTTAAAAAGATCTTCAAAGTCGAACGGTTCCCTATTTCCTAGCCAATCATTCAATGTTTACTTTTCCCTCTAGATGGCCTTAAGCTCGCCAGTCGGATTTTTTTTTGGCAGGCTCCGACTCGGAAGTGACTAATGCCGGACTCACAATGCCGCTTTAGCTTCGGCTTCGCCTGACGTTTATGAGTTCAATCATAGGAAATCAGTATATCAGTATGTCGCTTTGGCTTTATTGTTACGTTGGTTCGTGTCCAAAATACAACGTAATCTTTCTTCAACTCAAAGCAAAAGTTCAGTTTGGTTTAACTTTTGCTTGCTTTGACAGAAAAAACAACGACAAAATCATTGAATGTCCATTTTGTGTGTTTTGTGGATTCGGGAAGCTGTATTTTGTTTTTTGTTAAAAATGTTCTTTCAAGAACAATTGATAAGTTTAGTGAGGGAAAACGAGTCTCTCTACAATATAAAATCAAAAACATACAAAAACGTTTTAAAAAGAGACCAAACGTGGGAAAAAATTAGTCAAGAGCTAAACAAACCAGGTAGGCAATCAGTTTATATGTACATATGTACCTTTTATTCTTTATTTACAATATCAAAAAAAAAAACTAAATTTAGTTGCAGATTGTAAACAGCGGTGGAAGAGCCACAGAGATCGATTTGTTCGTGAAAAAAGGTCATTAGAAAAACCTTCTGGGAGTGGAGCTGTTCTAAACGACAGATGGGAATTTTATGACCAATTAGAATTTTTAATACCGTCTCTTACACCACGAAGGTATTGTCTTGAGCACCTAAGTAGACTTTAAAACTAAAAAATTATCTTAAAACATATATTTGTTTATGTTTTCAGACAAACAGGAAATTTCTTCCAGGAAAACTCGCCACCGCTAGAACTTACGGATGAATGCGTATCTCCTACAAGTCCTGGTGGAGTTTCTGATGTGGATGGCGTAGTTCCAACCTCAAAAAAGAGAAAATTGGCAAAATCAGAGGGACATTTTAAGGCCTTTCTTGGGGAGTTGAACGAAAAGGTAACAAATCATTTTGATTCGTGTGGTTCCATGGATGACATCGACAAGGAATTTATGTTAAATATGGCGAAAAAGATGAAGCCGTTGCCTCAAAGTTCTCAAATACGTCTCCATGCAAACATTTTGCTGCAAATTAACGAGGAACTTTTCAAGTATATTGACTAGGTTATTTTAAGAATGCCTTAAAAGTGAATTTTTGCTTCCTCCTTTTATTTTGTAATGTGAAGTGAATTGTTTCGTTTCTTACTTTAACTTTGTTTTATTGTTATTTTTGTATGTTATTGTTGTTGAAGAAGACTGAATTAGGTTATTTTAAGAATGCCTTAAAAGTGAATTTTTGTTTCCTACTTTTATTTTGTAATGTGAAGTGAATTATTTTGTTTTATTGTTATGTTTGTATGTTATTGTTATTGAAGAAGACTGAATTTGGTTTTGAATTAAAATGCATTTTCAAAGAACTCGAAAGTTTCTCTATTTTGCGTGGAATGAATTGGTATTGGTATGGTATTATCGGTTTAGTTTCACTTGTTGATACCAAAAATCATGAAGACAATTTTTGAAATACATTTAACATGAAATGCTTAAATGCAACATTCATGTGTAGGTTATACTGAGCTCAGAAAGTTTTCGTTCATCTCTGTAGCATAATAATTAACAGATTGCCAATCGGTTTAGTTTTCTTTTTTTCTTAACATAAATAATAAGCGAAAACTGAACTGATTTTTGTAAATACGTGCGCATAATGGCAGCAACACAATTCTGACGGTTCCACAATTGTTCAAGGTCTTGCGCAGTTTGCCTCCAATATGTGTTCCTTCGTGAATAAATCATAATTTAGTAAGCCAAATCTTTTTTGCTTGTTTATTTTTTATTATTTTATAAACTAGAAACAATGAATCAATACTTAATGCACATTTTCAGCCTAGAAATATTTTTTTTTTTCAGATTTTGTTGTTATTTAAATATTCTTTAAATTTGTCTCGCATTATAAATGCTACTTGAGATGAGTTGCGTGATCCGATTGACCTACATGTCGCCAGTGGTCCTACTTCTCTTCGCCAGAGACCATCAGTACGGACATCATTTTCATCATAGCGATCGACAAAGTCTGGTGTTAAGTACGCTGAATCGTTTAGCTTCACAAAATTATGCAACACTACAGTGGCCTTTACGATTCTATCTGCTTTTGTAGGCAGCATATTTAGTGTTGTACTTAGAACTCTCCACTTTGCGACCAATATTCCGAAGGCATTTTCAATAACTCTCCGAGCCCGAGAGAGCCTTTTATTGAAATAATCACCCCTATTATGGAATCCGGCGAATGCTATTTAGCGTGAGTTTCAACCATTCGCGAAAATTTTGCTATCATGGAATTCGACGAATGGAATTGAATGAATGTCGGTAACATAACCTGCACCACCGACTTTTCTGTTCAACTTATTTGGTATTAGTGAATTCGCAAACCATTCGCGCTCCATATAATTTTTTCCATTTCTCATTCGCGACATTTTTGTAACGAATCGAAATTCGTAAAGACATAAACTTACTAGAAATCAACAAACAAAACATGGAAAGTGCAAATATGTTAGTTTAAATTTATATGTTAGTCTTATTTTACTTCTTTTTAAGAAAGCGGACCTTAAATGGGGAACAATTTCGTAAAATAGTTGAGCTGATGAAAACTGAACCCGATGTTGCAAAAAACTTAACAAAACAGTATTCGGAGCAGCAACAATTTTGCTGCAAACATCACTTCTCAATAGCATTTATGCAGATTTCCTAATGGAAAACAGTATATAAAAAAAAAAATTACGATTTGTATGCAATCTAACGAGTATTTTATTTGAATGTAGGCTCTCAACCGAAACATTCAAAATACTCTAATTTTGGTAGCGTAATTCTATTCGATGAGTTTTCTCTTACATCATAATAATATGCATTTGAGTCCACTATAAATATCACTTTTAACTTTAAACTGAAACTTGCTTTATTTTAGTTTCAAATTTGTTTGCGTACCAAGTTAAATGAATTTTTTCGTTTTGTCAACATACATGACAGCAGCACAGAGTAGAACCAGAGAGGACAACAACCTTTTCTTTATTCATCTAAGACAAAAACAGTGAAAAACAATAAGGTAGTTCTGGTATTGATAATACAGCTCATTCGTCGAATTCACTAATACCAAATAAGGAGAACACGAATCTACCGCGAATCCTGTCAACTCCCCGGGAGTAAAATCCTGCGAATTCCATAATAGGCATGATTATTAAAACTCTACAGCTTAAATACCTAAGATATTGCATTTATGAATAACTATATTAATAAATAAACACATAAATAAAATAGATAAACAAATAAATAATAATCAGTTGCATTCTGGCAAACGCCGTGTATAGACGTGTGACTGAGAGAGCACGATTAACTTAAATTAGTTACTAACTATCAAGTGACATTTAGCCGCCCACGCGGTTTTATACTTTTTCTTTTTTTTCTCTTTTGCTTATTTAATTATTCGCATTTCTTTGCTTTAAATCTTTTAAATAAAGACGTAAAACATGAAAAGGGGGACGGAGCCCCCGGATAGAGGCGGTCGGTTTGATATCCTCAATCCAGATGCTCCTTTAGATCGGATGAAAAAACAGAAGAAACAGAAATGTACAGATGAATTTTTCCCTACTCTCCCAGCGATTACTAATGATGATAACATACCTCGGTTCTTAGTTGTTTCTGGCGTAGAAAAAATAAATGATACCATACGAAAACTCTCCACTTACAATCCTTTCCAGATAAATCGTGGATTAGAATTTATTTCCAAGGAAATTTTGGAGGTTAAGGCAATGAGATCGGGGGATCTTCTGATAAAGGTTCCCAACAAGGAAACAGCAAATCTTTTCTTAAAAGCCAAACTAATAGATTCGATACCAGTGAAAATTACTTCCCATGCTACACTAAACTCAATTCAAGGTAGAATCTTCTCACCACTTATTATTGATATTCCTGAAGAAGAGCTCCTTAATGAATTTAAAAAACACAAAGTGATTCAAGTAAAGAAAATTATGAAAAAAGAAAATAATAATCTTTTACCAACTGGTGCTGCTATCTTAACCTTTGATTTGATTCGTCGTCCAAGTAATATAAAAATAGGCTGGGCCAACTGCAGAGTCGACGAGTATATTCCGAACCCAATGAGATGCGTTTTGTGTCAAAAACTAGGACACACAAAAAATAGATGCACTGGTACAAGCGTATGCAAAGACTGCTGCATCCCTCCGCCTCATGTAAAATGTACTAGAAAATATTGCATAAATTGCAAAGAAGAAACTCATACGTCATACGACTCCGCCTGTCCATCATTCATCAAGTATAGATCGGTTAATAAAATTAAAATCGACCGCCGCTGTACGGTCCGCGAAGCTTGGCAAATATTTAATGATAATCCCAACCTACACTTACTCTCTGCACCCAATAAACGCCAAGGTGTTAAACACACTGTGGCCGAAATTGTTAAAACTGGTATCCCTACCAAAGAAATCCGTGAAAATCAACCTACTCCTACTACATCGAAAACAATACCCACAGCTGGCTGCCCAGAACCTCCACGTTACACCCCATACAAGGAAACGATAATAGAAAATCACGAAACTTCTGCAGTAGTAAACAGCAAACAAATGCCGACGCCGCCTACGATACCAACACTAAACAAGCAAACACAAGAAATCTCTCAAACCAACCACACGCTCAAAAACCACACACTCACTGAAAACATAATAAAAAATCATAGCAATCAAATTTTAAACCCAAGAACAGAAGATATGGAATTGGACGTTGCGTCCGACGAAAACATCGACTATTCAAAACTCTCCCCCGCAACAATAAAAAATATTATAGGAATAAACAACCCAAAAAATCAAACACTAGAAAACCTTAAAGAAACATAATGAAAGACCTTATAAATAATGTTCTCATTCTCCAATGGAACATGCAAGGCTTTCTTAACAACAAGCATAATCTGGAAATATTAACATCTAAATACGACCCTGACATCGTAGCTTTACAAGAAACACACATAACATCAGAAACCATAAAATATTTTAAACTTAAAAATTACAAAGTATTCCCGCACAATAAAAATTATCAATATGCTAAGGCAGGTATTGGCATACTCATAAGAAACAACATCCCAGCATCTACGCACATAAAGTCCTCTTTAGATCTTCTCCATCAGACTATTAAAATTCCAGGTAAAACTCCACTTTATATAACAAATATTTACAAAGAAGGAAATACAAGAGTGACTGCTGATCTTCTTGATGATATCCCAAAATACAGCTCATCTCATATAATACTAGGAGATTTTAACGCTGCAAGTACTATATGGGGATCAAAGTACACAAACTGTTCGGGCTCTTGTTTTGAAGAATTTGCAAATGATCGTGACCTTGTCTTTTTGAATAACGGATCGCCAACGTTGTTTTCAACCAAAAATACTTTTACGGCTATTGATGTTTCCCTAGCCTCTTCGAACATTTCCACGCTCTTGCATTGGGACGTAGTACACAGTGGGGTGTGCAAAGACCATATCCCCATCCTTATTCGCGGATTAGAAAGTAAACCTACTAAAAAATTCGTGCCAACGTTCAAAGAAAAATTAGCAAATTGGGAGCTTTTTGAAAAAGAATCAAACCAAATGGCAAATGAAACACCTCTCTCAACAAATATAAATCAAGAGGCATCGAGAATCAAAAAAATTTTAAGAACAGCGGCAGCCCGTAGCATCCCTGTATCAAAAGAAAGAACAAATAAAAAATCTCCTATTTGGTTTAATTATGAGATCGGGAAAATAGTTAAAGAAAAAAGCCAAGCTTGGAAAAAACTGCGTCATAGACCCACAAGAGTCAATTGCATCGCATACAGAAAAATTTGCGCGCAAGCAAGACGAGCTACAATACAAGCGAAAAGGCAATCTTGGGAAAATTTTATCAACACAATGGACCCCTCATTGGATGTAAGGACCTTATGGCGGAGAGTGAGATCTCTTCGAAATACCAGATCGATCCAGTCCTTTCCCTACATGCTTGAGGGGGTAACTATGCAAACAGACCCCCATAACATTGCAAACACATTTGCAACAAAGTGGAAAACCTATAGCGCTGACATCTCATACCCAAAGGAGCTGGTAAATAGAAAACTTTCTTTTAATTTTGACGATTATAGCTTTTATGAGAACAATAATCAAAACTCATCCTTGACAACTAACATCTCAGTTTTTGAATTAAATGCAATCCTTCGATCTTCTAAGGGTACGACTCCTGGTGAAGACAAAATATCATATACAATGATCAAATCGAGTGGTAACATAATGAAAAGAAGACTATGCGACCTGTACAACAAAATATTAATCACAGGTATTTTTCCACATGACTGGAAACGAGCACAATTAAGGCCAGTTCCTAAGAAAACGTTATGCTCCCATTTGTACGAAGAATACCGTCCTATTTCACTCCTTCCTGTCCTCTCAAAGATTTTTGAAAAAATCCTTGCTCGACGTTTAGGTTGGTATATGGAAGAAAAAATCAACACAGGACAACATGCCTTCAGAATCAATAGAGGTGTACACACCCTTGTACATTTGCTTGAAGACAAGTCTGCCCAAAATCTTAATTTGGGAAAACATAGCGTTTTACTGTCAGCGGACCTTGAAAAAGCCTTCGATCGAGTAACTGCAATCTCTGTCGTAGACCAATTAAAGAAATGGAATATTCCAAAAATGTTTGCAAAAGTTGTATTTTCTTTTCTCTCTGATAGAAGTTTTCGAGTTAATATAGACGGCCATAACTCATCTATCAAAACAATCGAAAATGGTTTGCCCCAGGGGTCTCCGCTTTCGGTAATAGCTTATAACGCCTATATAGATTCACTTCTTAAAGAATTAAATCAACCTCATTACAATGTCGATTTTGTTGGGGTCTATGCTGACAACATATATGTGCTGACATCAGGAGAGCCCAATATTGTTAGATCAAACCTAGTAACAGTCAACAACAAAATACAAAACTGGGCCAAAAAACAAGGTGCTATAGTACCTCTTAACAAGATGGAAGCTCTTCATTTATGTAGGAAAAGGAAATGCTCAGCGGATACAATCATACTTAGTAATGTAACAATACCACTCAAAAAGGATCTTAAAATATTAGGGATTTTCTTCACTAGTAATTTAAAGTGGAACCTTCAAACAAAGAAAATAGCTGACCAACTTAAATTACGAAACAATGCTCTGAAAGCCATCTGCTCACGGAATAAAGGTCCACACATGGAAACAGCGCTCCGTATTGCAAAAACGCTAGTTGATGGAACGCTTCAGCACGGATTGACTGTTTACATGTGGACTTCAAGTAAAAACGCTAAAACAATAGACACAGCAATTAACTCATGTTACCGTACAGCTACAGGTGCGTTAAAAGCTACTCCAATCGATGCCCTAAGAATCGAAGCAGGATACACCTCATTTAAATCATCCAGTGAAAAAAGAGCCATTAATTTAGGATCCAAGGCCATTACCGACACCAAACACCCACTTCACTGGGGAATACAAACTGCAAAAAATATATATAATAGTACAAAAAGTAAGACTTTTTCTGCACTGTACAATATTGGTCTTATACTTCCATTTGTTCCACCCAGTGAATATAGCCCTCCAAAGAACAAAGATAAACCTCCCTGGATACGTAAAAACCTCCAAATAGACACTAGCCTTAGCACATACGGTAAGAATTCTACATTACCAAAATTATACCAAACTCTTCACAAAAATATACTGGAAACTACAAGGGTAAATAAAATATTATATACAGATGGTTCTGCCACTGATAGCACCTCTTCATACGCGGTCATTGAACTTATGCCTTCAGGGGAGACAATAACACACCACCAAGGACTACTTCCGGGTATAGCGGGAAACTATATTGCTGAACTTGCTGGCCTTAAGAAAGCTATTCAGCTCTCCAACAATTGGGATGGAAAAACCCTAATATGTACGGACAATTTGGGTATCCTAAATGGATTAAAGAGTCCAACAAATAAATGCCAAGCACTCAAATCACTAAGGAGAGAACTCAATGATAACATTGTACTGTCATGGGTACCTGGACATACAGGTATCAAAGGGAATGAAGCAGCAGACCTTGGAGCAAAAGAAGCAAAGAACCTTCCCCTAGTAATGGAAACCCCAAACTTTCACCAGTTAATACAACGTATGTGGATGGAGAGAAATGACAGGGAACTCTCACAACGTTGGGAAAACAACACCAGCTTCCTACGTACACACCATCGCTTAAGAATTCGCATTCCTTACAACATAAAACTTTCACGAAACGAATGCATTACAATATTCAGATTCCGAGTAGGAAAAACTATCTTTAACACCAAACATCTATTCGACCGGAGTGGTCCAGAAGAATGTGTTGAATGCGGAGTGCTCTTGACAATTCCACACATCCTAATGGAATGCCCAAAATCAAAACAAACTTCTCACCCGCCGAAACAATTGCCTGAACTTCTTGATCCCTCAGATTCTAATACTATAAGAAATATCAAAAAGTCTACATCCATACATGGGAAATACAATGAAATATAAACCTAAAATATATAATTTTACAATATGAAACATCCTAACTGTAAATAATTTAATTAATACGGCATTGCATGGTCCTGTCACCCTAATGCCTATCTTTTAAAAAAAAGCTTGTAAATTTATTTTTATAAGTTTTTTGTATATAAATAAAATAAATAAATAAATAATAAGATAAATCTACAACGATACTTGACATAACACTACCATACCTACATGAAAATAAATAACGTAAAACATTAATACTTACATACATAATAATAAATTTACACATAACAATACTCAAATATATATATAAATACAAACAAATAAATAATAGATAATAAAACAAATTCGTAAAATAAACATTTAACTGCCGCGCATATAACCCACCGGCAGCTTCCAAGTGGTATCTATCTATGACCACTGTGGCGCCTGCGTCGCCTGTTGGAATTTCTATCCAACCCAAGGATGCATCCTAGATGGACCTCTACCATTGTGTTGTCAGTGACAACCAGCCATTAACCATTGAGCATTAAATTTTTATTTTTATTTTCCGAAGTAGAAGCCGTGCCGGCTATTGGGGAATTATTTTTAATTCTTCTTTTCTGGTTTATTTTCATTTTAGGTGTTATATTTTGGTAAGTAGAAAATTCAACCAAATTTTTCGTTTTATTTTCTTTTCATGTACACCGAATGGACACTCGCAACAGCAACAAAAAGGTAAACAAACAACAGGTAAGTATTATTTGCTAATATGTACGTACTACATCAATCTATGGACGTTAAAAATTTTATTATCAAATTGTTTCACAATAAAGATAGTGTTTTAATCTTTATTTTTTTTGTTTATTTCGCAGGTATCCGTTATAACGTTTGGTAGGAGTCGTAGAAAATTTGAGAGGTTGAGTGGTGACGTAGAAAAAGTCGTCGATAGCGTTCCAACCAACGAATCCCTTAGGCTTTCGTGGTGCTGTCAGAATCAATTTTTAAAAAGTTTTCGTTTAAAACGTGATGGTGGATGGGCGTTGTGCTATTCGGGTAGACTCTGACTGGTGCCAACTTGGCGGCGCCCAGATGCTGCAACTTATAGTACACGTCAATTGTGCTTACTATACCTCCAAGCGGTATCCACTGGAACCTGTGATGCTCCGTCCAGAGCTGACCTGCTAAACTAGTAAGTGTGAGTGTTGACAAAGGAATCCGGAACAAAAGAATTGTGATCGATCAACACTATAATTGCTCTGCGAACAATGACTGTCTGCACGAATCTCAGCGGTCTTCGAGAGCTTTTGCGTATATGTCCCAGCGGATGAATTCGAATGACAGAATCAACGGTGGACTTCAGCAGTCAAAAAAGCAGAAACCCCTGAAGGAGCTACTCCAACATATTTGGCTTAAAGGTCTCTCAGGGTATTTCAATACTAGTACAGGGTATTGAAGTAGAGATGGTGGCGGATGAGCTCCTGGTGAGCCAACGGCAGCACTCACACCCCTGCAGCAGGGTACTGACACTGGATATTCCAGACCTAGCCCTCCAGGTTGGGGGTTGTGCCCTGTGCGTAGGGTCAACTACCCAAATACGGAAAAAACATCTGGTTCCGAAACAACCAATAGCCTCGGATAACGATAATGCTTTCAAAGTTGACGACCCAAACGAACCAAACGAAAAAAGGACAATAACCTCCAGATCTGCACGTGGAACGTTAGATCACTTAATGGATTACGTGCAGCTGGAGAATTACCAGACGCCCTGGACTGCTGCAAAGCAGACATTATTGCCATCCAAGAAGTGCGATGGAGTGAACCGGGCATAAAGAAGATGAAAAACTGTGGCATCTACTATGGCGACTGCTACAGACAACAGAAACAGCGCTTATTTGGGTGCGGATTTGTCGTTAGAGGAAGATTCAGGGATAAGGTGATTAGTCAAAATCCAGTTAATGAGCGTATAGTGACCATCCGCATCAGGGCTAAATTCGCCAACATTAGCCTAATATGCGCCCATGCCCCCACAGAAGAGAAAGACGACAATTCCAAAGACTGTTTCTACGAGCTCCTCGAAGAAACATATGAGCAGTGCCCTAGACACGACGTGAAAATCGTTCTTGGCGATCTTAACGCAAAACTAGGCAAGGAGAACATCTTTGAAAATACAATCAGTAAGCATAGCCTCCACTACAAAACCTCCGAAAACGTGGCTGCGGGGCTAAATCTATTTATAAGTAGTAAATGCTTCCCGCATCTCAAAATTCATTAAGGTACATGGCGATCACCAGATCAATCAACCGTCAACCAAATTGATCATGTTGTGATCGACGGCACTCTTCCAGTGTGTTAGATGTCCGAACTTTCCGAGGGGCCAGCTTTGACTCGGACCACTACCTTGTTGTAGCCAAGGTACGAATGAGGATATCGTGTTCACGACCTGCACGAACTAACGCTAAAGATATGACGTCGGAAAGCTACAATCGCAAGAGATTCCCAGTGCCTTCTCCAATCCCTTCAATTATCTTTGAATCCTATGCCGCCAGCATTAAGCACTGAAAACCAGTGGCAGAAATGCCAAGAAGCCATCAGAACCACTGCCTCTGAGGTTCTGGGTTTCACTCGGCCTCCAAAACGAAACCCATGGTTCGATGAAGAATGCAGGCAGGCAAATGCAGGCAAACAAAAAGCACGTCAAATGCTGATGCAAAAACGAACGAGGGCTGCTTACGATCAGTACAACGAGATCTACTAGGAGAAAAGAAGGGAGTAACATCGAATTATCAAAAAGAAAAAGAAGCAGCATGAGAAGCGATGGTTTGAGGAAATTGAGAGGTGCCATGACAGGAACGAGATTCGGAAGTTTTACAAAAAGGTAAAAAGATCCTGAAAGGGTGGCAAACACCGAACTCAAGCCTGTAAAGACCAGCAGGGATACATAGTTTTAGAGTCACAGTCGCTACTGAGGATTTGGAAAGATCTCAGACTGCTTAACGGCGATGAGGACACAAAATCCGCTGTCAGCCAGATTGCACCATTCAACTAGGAAGATGATCAAGAATGCCAACCTCCCGACCTAGAGGAAGTTAAGCTTGCCATAAGCAAACTAAGTCAAATAATTGCTGCAGGTGTAGATGGCCTTGATGCCGAGTTTTTCAAGGCAGCTGGAGACGAGTTGGAAAGGATCAGCTCCAGCTGTCATCATGCACCAGCTGATCTGCATTATATGGCTGGAAAAAAGCATGCCCAATGAATGGAACCTCAGTATCGTATGCCCGATCCTAAAGAAGGGAGACTCTTACAATTGCGCCAATTATAGAGGGATAAGCCTCCTTAACGTCGCTTATAAGATGTTGGCTGCTGTAATATGTGAACGTCTGAAACCCCACGTCAACAACTTGATAGGTCCTTATCAATGTGATTTTAGACCAGAGAAGTCCACAATAGACCAAATTTTCACATTACGGCAGATCTTGGAAGAAACCCGAGAATATAATATCGATATTCACCATCTCTTTATCGATTTCAAGGCTGCGTATGACAGTATTTACAGAGACGAGCTGTAAAGAGCCATGTCTAGTTTCGGCAGCCCTGCAAAACTCGTACGACTATGCAAGATGATTTTGGAGAATTCACGCTGCTCCGTCAAGGTCGGTAGAGAACTCACCGAGACCTTTGATGTCGAAAAAGGTTTTAGCGAGTATTGAAACAGAAGCCGCAAAAATGGGTTTGATGGTTAATGAGGGTAAAGCGAAATATATGCAGTCATCAAACAAGGACACAGAACATCGACGAATTGGACAAAACGTCACAATAGACAGACATAACTTCGAGGTAGTACAGGACTTCATCTACCTAGGATCTGCTATAGACACGGACAACAACATCAGTGCGGAGATCAAACGGAGGATAGCTCTTGCCAACCGTTGCTTCTTTGGGATAAGAAGGCAATTGAGAAACAAAACCCTCTCCAGAAAAACCAAGGTAACCTTGTATAAGAGATGATTTATTGACCAACTTTTTGGATATATGTAAGTTCAAGTGGAAATCTGTTTTCCGTCGGCTTTTTTGGTCACTGTGATTTTTGTAATGAAACAATTAAGTTACATTAACTTTTCCCAACGTTTCGGCAGGGGTTGCTGCCTTCTTCAGGGGAACTTTATTTAAACAAAAGATATACAAATATATATGTAAATAAGTTAGTTGTTGACAGAATAACAATAAGTACACTCACTTGTATGAAAAGAAATGAAAGAAAAAAGAAAAAATGATATGTTAAATCTGAGAAAGAACGATTTAGGATGATAGGAGAGAACAATAAACGGCCGAAATGTTTTGTGTGTCTTGTTTTCTGTTCATGTTGTTGTTGTTGTTAAGAATATGTAGGTCCCTATTATGAGTAGCGAATCGAACGTTCGATGGGAAGCGAATGTTTTTGTGATCTTCTTTTATAGCGGTTTTATAGGTTGTAGAAACAAAAACTTTGTAGAAAACTTTTTTTTGACGTTTATACCTTAAACGTCAAAAAAAAGTTTTCAGATGTCAGATAAGAGAATGGACGAAGTTTAATGATAATAATCCAATGAATGAGTTTCTCTAAAACATTCGCTTCCAGTCGAACGTTCGATTCGCTACTCATAATAGGGACCGTAATGTTTCTAACGTGTATCGTTTAGAAACATGTTTCTCCGTTTGTAAAACTTTAACGCCATCGAAGTCTGGAGAATGGCCGCTCTCAATGCTGTGATACGCCAGAGCTGTCTTGTCCGGATTCTTGAGTCTTATAATAGTATAAGAACTTGATCATCCCAGTGCTGCTTTACGGTGCGGAAGCATGGACCTTATCGAAAGTGGATGAGGAAACCCTTGGTCATTTCGAAAGAAAAATTCTCAGAATGATCTTTGGTCCCGTATGCGAAGACAATGTGTGGAGAAGAAGATACATCAACGAGCATGAGCTGTACCGCGACATGGGCATAGCCAGAAAAGTACGCATCGCGAGGCTACGATGGTTGGGCCTAGTAGAGCGGATGGACCCAAATGCTCCGGCTCGACGGGTTTTCGAAAGCACACTGCAGGGAAATCGCGGAAGGGGAAGCCCTCCTCTTAGGTGGCGCAATCAAGTGGATGAAGACCTCAACCGACTTAGAACGCAGAACTGGAGAGAGCTCGCCCGAAATCGAAGTCGTTACTGAAGGATGTTGGTTGAGGCCCAGGTTCACCTCGAACTGTAATGCCCACCTAAGTAAGTAAGTAATAAATAAGGCTGTATGTATAAATAAGGTTTGCAGTATTAAAGGCGTATTAAATTCGGAGTAACTTTACTCCGCAAATAATACGAGTTTATAAATAAGGCTGATAGAGCTACAAGCAGACACTCACATTCGCGCGCAACTGTTAACGCAGTTTATACATCTAAAAATATTAGTGACAAGGAGATTCATTTATTAATTTTAAAATAATTATTATTCATAAAATAAAGTTCTTAGTCCATACACATGTATTTAACAAAATAATCAAATGGAATTCAATAAACATAAATATTTTTTGAAAAGTGAATTTTTTTTTCAAATTCATTTTACATTTTTGAGAGATTAATATTTTCTTTAAGAATATGAAATATTAATTCTAAAACTAAAACGTTGCCGATTTCACTGGCTAGCTTATGCAGTGTTGGGATCAGCTCATTGTCCAGAGCATTCATATACAGCGGAGGCAGTTTTTCATTTTGACTGCCAGCTTCGTAAGATACCTGGAAATAATAATTGCAATTCTCTTATTCAAGTTTAATTGACTGAGGAATGAAACGAACTTACACTGTCAGAATTTAAGTTAACTCTTAAACCAATTGTATTACTTCCATTCGCAACCAGCAATTCCAGAAATGGGAGAAGAGCCACTGATGCGTTTTTTGCAATTTTCTCAGATACTTTCGAAACGTCAACAGCTCCTTTGCAACTAGGATGTTTCGAACCTACCTATGAATTTCAATGAAAGAAAAGAAATTTTCGGCAATTTATCTATTAAATTACACACTTACTATATTCAATGAAAAATAACATATAACTTCCGCCGGGCCGACTTACATTAAAGAGGAAACTATTTTCTTTTGAAAGAATGATACAATAGGCGCGTTCCTTTGGGACTTTTAAACTACTTTTTAGTACTTCGCAGTAGACGTTGAATGGAACGCGTTAATTTTTCAAAAAGTAAAATCTAACCTCCAAAATTATATGTCATTGCGGTTGTTGGTTTTTGAATGTCAGATGTGATTTTATTTGTAATTTAACAACAATTTCTATTTCTTTTTACTGACGCCATCTGGCGTAGACTAGTATCGTAACTACTTCGAAGAACTACTTTGACCACAAGGGAAAAGTAGTTCAAAGCAGCCAGAAGTACTAAGCAGTAGATAAATGTTCGCAAAGGAACGCAGCTAATAAATGTGTGGACTGGCAGAAATCAACCGGTAAAAAGATTTAGTCTTTTTCCTGTGCGCGTATACTCGCTTAGCAGAATATGTTTGTGAAACACGAAAGCTTATACAAGGATAGCGGGAATAAATATCAGCAGAAAAAGCAATATAATTCCTTTTTTTATGCATTGTTCGTAGCTTATCGTGAGCGGACATGTCGCGCTACCAATCAAAATTCCTTCATTTTTTAGAGAAATCGTGCCAACCGGTGCCTTTCAACATGACATAGTGCACGTGCATCTTTTGATTTTAATGTTTTTTTTTTAGTTTAAGTTCATTACGCACCTGCCGCATTGAACGGAGGAGATTGATCTCCTCCTATTCTCATACATTTTCTTACTGTTAGCAAATACAGACTTTGATTTCGAAATTTTTGACGAGAAATATCTACTGGCACAGTTTCGCAATAAAATCGATTCGAATGCCATATGGCATGATCCCACTTCGTCGCAGTGCACTGATATACACTTTTTTAACTATACAGGGTGTCCCGTAATTAAATAATTAAATGGAGGGAGATGGACCCCGCCCATAGGATTTTTTTTCTTAGAATATTACCAAGAATCACATTCCAAAGTATGTACCTAACACGAATTACGGTACACCCTGCATATATGAGATGCGTTTCTATTCAACTGTAGTATAAGTGAAACTTATAGCGTTTCTGTACAAGATTACTTAATGATTTTTTTTATTACTAGCTGAGCCGCCCGGCGCGGCGTTGCTCGGGTCCGTAGTTTTGAGGTTCCCATTCTCGTTCTTGCGTTCCCGTGGGAATATGGGAATGAAATATAACCTATGTTTCTGAGGGATGATGTAGGTAACATCCTAAAGTTGAAAGAATTTTTGAAACCGGTCAATTAGTTTTAAGGTTACCGTTCGCGTTCAACTTTCTTTTGCCGTGGGATTATGAAAATGAAATACAGTCTATGATACTGAGAGATAATGTAACATTATAAAGTTAAAAGAATTTCTGAAATCGGTCAAGTAATTTTAAGGTTGCCGTTCTCGTTACCGTTTCTGTTAACGTAAGAATAAAGATGAAATATAGTCTTTGTTACTGAGGAATAATGTAGAGGGATAAACTAGTTCCTGTGGGAATATAGGGATCAAACAAACAAGCAAACGTACATTCATTTTTATATATTAGGCTATTGATTATGTCATAAGGAACTTGTAATTAATTTCTATCCAAAACGTTATAATCCCCGACAGAACAAAGTCAACACTTTCCAGTCTTTGGGTCTTTTCTTTAGTCGATAGACACTTATCGTCGATATTTATCCCCTTTATTCTAATATGAACATTGACCCTCTTTGTTGAAAAAAAAACATTTTTTTATTCGAGAGAAAGGTCTTTTATAAAGAAAAAAATGTATGACATCTTCTCTTTTTCCTTAGCACATTGTGTGTATAACCATTGTGCTGTTTTGTTTCTTCAATAAAATAAGAAGCTGTATATTGACATCGAAATCTACATCATGAAAGATGTCCTTTTCTGTAATCTCGGTTACTTGAACATTATCGCGATTGACTCCCTTACTTTCTTTATAAAATATTGAGTACGCATCTTGTAGTTGTCTAAAACCACAGACACTTTTATGACAACCCGTATTGAAACCATAAGACATTTTTTTAAGTAAGATCTCTGGTGCTATTGTGTGATCAATCAATCCATTCTTAAAATTTTTACAACCCCACTTCATAAGATTTAAGCGGTTTCCATGTCAATTTCGGATTTGGAAATAAGTTCTTAAGACTGGGTGTCCCCGATGACGAACCTAGACTCCATTTAAATGATTTTCATTGACCTAGTCAGCTTATTTTGTGATGAAATAGAGTGTCAGTGATAGCAATTTTCTAAATTTGTTCTTGTCCCAATTAGAGTTGAAGTTAAAAGAGTCTCTCAGCGTCTCAGCGTCAGTGTCAAAAACTTGTTTTATTTTTTCACTTCACTCCCTACACTTTTTGTAGACAAATTGAGTTGAAGAAGAAAATAAACCAAACACAATGGAGTTTCAAGTATTAAAACATCTTTCTATTTCTAAACACCAATATATTTTCACCCTTTCCTCTTTTCATGGCGAAAAACGGGTTCTGATCACATCTGCTGCGCAAAGGTTTTGTTTTAGCATACAAAATAAATGCGCCTACTAATGAGTAGCAAAAGAAATAAACCAAAGAACAATAGATATTGAATCCTTTCACTTTTCTTTGTCTATCCATTTTACTTTTTTCACTCTTGTCGCGAAAAATTCTAAATCAATGAACCAGTTAAACAAGCGCAACAAAAGATGAAAAAACGTTTTTGAACTATACAGCATACCTGCAATAGCTAATAGGTCCTAAGAAGAAGAAAAGAAAAGAGAGAGAGAGAGATAGAAAAGGGCGATCCAGCTGAACTACACACTTCGTTGTGTGCGTGTGCAATGGAAATTTCACAGCTGTAAGATTATTATTTCTGCAAAAAATTAAGTCTAAAATTAGGTTTCTACAAGCAGTATTGACAGAGAAATCGAATTTAACACAGGTCAGGGTACACCAAAGTTAGCCTTTTTAAAATTGTCAAAAAGTGATGTCAAAGTTGAGAAACGGACTTTACTGTAGAACAATTTTAAGTATGTAACACGAATTACGGGACACCCTGTATAATGTTTTAAGGACTATTCACATGAGCACGACCAACGAACGACGAATAAATCAAGAAATGAGATTTTAAGTACCTTACTAACATAAATTCCTTACGAATTTTTTTGGAAGCGATGGAAACATAGTTCATACTTATTTTTAGGTGGATAAACTTTTATTTTTGCGCCTAAAATTAAAAAAATTGAGAAAAAAAGTTTATTCGTTACGAATAAACATCTAGTAGGTGAACTGTCAGACTTTACTCTCGTTCCACATACAATCCACACTCCAACGAATAAATTTTTCGCGCGTGCTTAACCTCAAAATCATTCCCCATTTTTGTTTTGCATGTAAATTGTGTTCGTTATTCGTGACGAATGTAAAACACTCATGTGAATGAAATGTCAAAATTAACGAATTTTCGTTCTTTCGTCGTTCGTTGGTCGTTCTCATGTGAACAATACTTTAAGTATTATTCACACGAAAACGACCAACAAACGACGAATGAACGAATACTCGTTAATTTTGACATTTGATTCACATTTGTGTTTTACATTGGTCACGAATAACGAACACAATTTACATCCAAAACAATAGTGGAAAATGATTTTGAGGTTAAATACACGCGAAAAATTTATTCGTGTGGTGTGGACTGTATGTGGAACGAAAGTAAAGTCTGAAGTATTATTCACATGAGAACGACCAACGAACGACGAATGAACGAAAATTCGTTAATTTTGACATTTCATTCACATGAGTGTTTTACATTCGACACGAATAACGAACACAATTTACATGCAAAACAAAAATGAAGAATGATTTTGAGGTTAAGCACGCGCGAAAAATTTATTCGTTGGAGTGTGGAGTATGTGGAACGAGAATGAAGTCTGACAGTTCGTACCTACTAGATGTTTATTCGTAACGAATAAACTATTTTTCTCATTTTTTTTAATTTTAGGCACAAAAATAAAAGTTTATCTACCTAAAAATAAGTATGAACTACGTGTCCATCGTTTCCAAAAAAAATTCGTAAGGAATTTATGATAGTAAGGTACTTAAAATCTCATTTCTTGATTCATTCGTCGTTCGTTGGTCGTGCTCATGTGAATAGTCCTTGACAGTAGATATTTATTCGAAACGAATAAATTTTTTTTTCTCATCTTTTTAATTTTAGGCACAAAAATAAGAGTTTATCCACCTAAAAATCAGTATGAACTATATATCCATCTTTTCCTAAAATAATTGTAAGGAATTTTTGCTTGTAAGGTACTTAAAATCAAATTTCCTGATTTATTCGTCGTTCGTTGGTCGTGCTCATATGAACAGTCCTTTAAAACACAGTGCGAAAAGTTAGAAGTTAGAGAAATAAGAAATAAGAAAGTCAGTTAGAAAAATAAGAGAGGATTTAAAAGGAAAAAAATTGTGAATCGTAATGTAGGGAAAAAAAAGAGTCAGGTAGAGCATTCCACATGTGAGTGATGCCACTAAAATATTAATCTCTTACTTGACTGCACGTTCGAAGGGTGCGGGGACATAAGGCCACGGGAAATAACCCCACTGATGGTTTTACTTCCCTCAATGTGGGAAATAAGCACACTTTCATGAAGTGGACTTAATTCCCATGCAAGGTGGGAAATAAGTCCCAAAATGTCTGTGTGGTTTTATTTCCCATCAAGTTTGAAGAAATTTTAACCCATGAACAAAAAATCAAACTAACATTTAAGCATGTTTTTAATTTTATTATATATACAAATAATAATAATTAAATTGCAAGAAAAAATAGATAAATGATACCAAATTTAATCAACAAAATTATAAACATTTCGGATCAAAGGTATAAATATGAACACAAACATTTCCATTATGCAATGACAAAAACTATTGGAAACTTAAATAATTCAAAACAACGAAAATATAAACCATGAAACCATGTCTAAGAGTTCTACGAATTGTTTTTATATTAAAAAAAAGTTCTTCAAGAGCTTTAATTAAAATTGTGAAAAATAGGAACAAATAAAAAATTGATAATTAGTTTTTTAGTAGTTTATAAAACTATAGTGTGAAATTCGCGTTACGGACTTTGGATTTTTTTTGCGTGCGACATTGTATTTTGTACCGGAGATAAAGCAAAAAGCGAAGCGGAAAAAAATTTTGGTCAGGGGAATATGGATTTGTGATGTGAAAATTGAAAATTCGCGCGAATCCATATTCCCCTGACCAAAATTTTTTTCCGCTTCGCTTTTTGCTTTATCTCCGGTACAAAATACAATGTCGCACGCAAAAAAAATCCAAAGTCCGCAACGCGAATTTCACACTATAGTTTTATAAACTACTAAAAAACTAATTATCAATTTTTTATTTGTTCCTATTTTTCACAATTTTAATTAAAGCTCTTGAAGAACTTTTTTTTAATATAAAAACAATTCGTAGAACTCTTAGACATGGTTTCATGGTTTATATTTTCGTTGTTTTGAATTATTTAAGTTTCCAATAGTTTTTGTCATTGCATAATGGAAATGTTTGTGTTCATATTTATAATAACCAACGGTTGTTTACAACGTTTCATTCAGTTAAATTTGGTCGCTCTTCGAATTTCTTCATGTGAGTTTAATTCCCATAAGAAAGTGGACTTATTTCCCACCGGTCGTGGGAACTAGGTCCACTTCATCAAAGTGTGCTTATTTCTCACATAGTGGGAAGTAAAACCATCAGTGGGGTTATTTCCCGTGGCCTTATGTCCCCGCACCCGTTCGAAGTTGGGCTCAAGGTAAAACTGATGAGCATTCCTAGCGGCGAGTGTTGCGGCTAAGCTGTTTGAAGGGAGGAATGCAGCTGACTATTTCACCAGAGCACTTTTTGTGAAAAAAGTGATATAAGATATAAGAGGGAGACAGGTTTACGTTTCGACGATATTCGAAAAAATCAATCGATCCCAAGATTGAACTATCACCTATCAGTCTTAACGCTCTTTTTTTGTACCCTTTGGGAGTTATACTCCAGTTTTGGATGGCTTTATAAATTGTAGTCAGATCAGAAGGGGTGAAGAATTTCCAGCAACCTCTCAAAAAACCTAAGCACTTTGCAACATTTTAGCGACTTCAAATATGTGGTCGTTATAACGAAGGTTATCGTTTACACACATAACAAGTACTCACAGTTTTTCGTTTTCTTGGATGCAGGTACCATTCATATATAATGGCAATGGGGATATGTTAAACTTCAACGAAAAATAACAACAATGCGTTTTCGAAGCATTATTTTCTACACCGTTTTTACTACATGGTAACACTGTAGCCAAGGTCAGAATTTCGAATTTCATGAAATTATCATACGCAACCGTTCCAGTTCCACATCCGAAGAGAAAGTGAATTAGAAAATTAATATGAAAAGCTGTGGGTTGAGTCGTCAGCAAAACAGTTAAACGGATAAGAAGCTTCAGACAAGAGATCATAAATGAAGATGAGGAAGAGAGTCTGATACAAAACGGAGCTCCGGGGCACACCATCATATAGTTAGTTAGTTAGTTAATTTACTTTTTTATTATTTCAATTTGTTTCAACAATATTTACAATGTAAATAAAATAAAAATAAAAATAAAAGTATATGGTTTGGCCTAAGGCCGTCTACCAGACTGACAATAAGATTTTAATTTTCTATATTAAGGTTTAATTTTTAATGTATGATTCAATTATTATACTACTATATAAGTTTGTGTTTCTTAAAAATCTTCATTTATTATTTTGCTACGATATCGAAGTGCGTTGACTGCATAATTATACAACAGATCCCAGCCTTGTTCTCCATTTAAGATTTTGACTACTTTGCCTTCGTCTATGAATTTTGCTCTCAACCACCTTAGTCGGATTTCTTTGAAAATTGGACATGACCCAAGAAAATGAAATACATCTTCCCTTACCTTTAGATTACAGATGCTGCAGAGTATTAGCAAGTCTGGTCTGTGGGGTACGAAGTTTAAATTTGTAAGTTCGCCTCTCAATTTGAAGATCGTACTTATTAAGTTCGCTTTATTTGAATTGACGAAGTACGTGTTTGCTTCCAGATTGTAATTCAGTTTGCTGTAAATCATCCTATACTGGGATTCTTTGGCTTCCTTTTTGAATTGCTCGTACATCCTGAAACCGGTTGCATTCAGAAGATCGGTGAACTTCGCCTTTACAATTGCTACAGGTTCATCCAGTTCGATTTTCCAGTAAAGTTTACCTACTGCTGCTAAGTGGTCCAATTCCTTGACTAATCCTCTTCTGTTTACTAATAAACTGGTTAAGATTATTTTTGGCAACCTTTCATTTTTCATTTCAAGTATCTTGACTACATAGTCTAGGTGCATTTATAAAGTGTCGAGGTATAAGGGAGGTACTCCAGTCTCCAAATGTAGCATGTAATTAGGTGTGCTGTTTGGTAATATGAAAATAGTCTTTTCAGAAAGTAACGAAGAAATTTTTCATACGTTTCAAACGCACTATATCCCCATACTTGGGCTCCATAAAGCAGTATTGACAAAGCAATTGCTCTGAATATTTTTTGCTTTGTACTGTGTAACACGTTTTTGTTATCTATACATTTATTCCACACCGAAGAAACCGCTCTTTTAGTTTCCGCAAGTTTATTTTCAAGATGTTTGTTCATATTAGCATTCGTGGTGAATCGGACCCCCAAGTATTTGTATTCTTTTACTATTTCTATAGACACTCCGTTGAGGTACCATTTTTCTTTTCGCGAAAATCTTCCTCCTCCACGTCTGATAATCATCATTTTAGACTTCTCCAAGTTGATTGTTAGGTTCCATGTTTTGCAGTATTCTGCCAAACCTATTGATCATAAGCTGCATCCCGTCTACTGTATCAGCCAGGAACACAATGTCATCCGCGTACAAGAGTGCTGGGATTTTTATCCCGTTTAGCTCGATTCCTCCACGAACTGAGTCAGTTATATAGTTGATATAAAGATTGAAAAGTAGTGTGCTCAGTGTGCATCCTTGTTTCAAACCTATAGATGTTGTGAATTCTTCAGATACGAATTCCCCGTCCCAAACATAGGCCAAGTTGTTTTCGTACATGACTCTTAAATTTTACTTGAGAGCCCAATTCTGCTCAGTTTGTAAAATAATGCTTCTCGTGGGATTGAGTCAAATGCAGCTCGGAAGTCTACAAATAAGGTATAAAGCTTTTTATTCTTATTTTGGTATATCTCCGCTAAGTTAAAAAGTGTAAAAATATGATCAACGGCAGAGTAATGTTTTCTGAATCCAGCATGGAACTCCAGCAGCACGTGCCTATTTTCTATCCATGTGTTGATCCTTTTATACAATACTGAACTAAATAGTTTTGTGGATGTGTTGAGGAATGATATACCTCTGTAATTCCCCGGATCTTCCAAGTCACCCTTTTTATGTAGCGGAAAAATTTGCGTCTTTTTGAATGAATCCGGTATATCTGTTGCTTCAATTATTCTGTTGAACTCCTTTGTTAGAGCTGAGTAAAACTCCGGAGTACAATTTTTGTAGAATTCAAAGGGGATCCTGTCATCTCCTGGTGCTTTGTTGTTCTTTGAATCTTCAATAGCAGCTAGGACTTCTTTCAGCTCAAATGGTGCATCTAAAAACTCGTCAAACGTTAGAGGAGCTGCGTATTGAAAGTTCAGTGATGATTGGGCTGTATTGAGGAGCCCCTTAGAAGTGTTCACGGAGTTTGGCTGCATGGAGTGACCTTGCGATGTTATTGCGTTTTCCGTTTATATACCGTGCAGCTTTCCAAAATTCCGCAGATGATCTTGACATGTTGATCTTTTCGATCATATTTTCATCATATGCTCGTCTTTTTAGTTGGCAGATCTGCTTAAAGTTTTTGTTTGCTTCACTATATAATTTTCTGAAAATATCAGAATCGTATATTCTCCATGTCTTAAGGAATGCAAATGATTTCATTCGAGCCTTTTCACAGTCCCTATCAAACCACTTTTGTTTATTTGGGACCTTCGTTCTTTCATTTAAGGTAGGTGTTGCATTTTTGACAGCTTCAGTCAAGGCTTCTATATTTGAGGGACTTCCTGATCGGCTTAGTCTTTGCAGCTCCGTATTAAGGTTTTGTTGGAAGGGTATGCGAATTTTGTCACTCCAAAACAATTTTGGTAGGAGGCTAAGTGATCTTATATTACTATGTTCAGCCTTTTCAGAGTTCATCCTACACGTTACTTCCAGTGGCATGTGATCTTTATTCCTACTTTAAAATTAATTACTTGAGAGTGCCAGGCACCCGCTATTAGACAATAGTCTACTACCGAGAATGCATTTCCTCTTACAAAAGTATATTCGCCTTTACAATCTCCTTCGCAGCTCCCGTTTAAAACGCTGCAGTCGTATTCATCCGCAAGTTCAAGAATCCTATTCCCTTTGGCATCAATTATTTCATCTTTTGAATTTCTATTAGTTTTCACTAAAGATGTGGTACCAACACCATAATGCTTATTTTGTGACAATCCAATTCTTCCATTTAGATCGCCTAATAACATAAGGTCTGTTTTTCCTAATGCTCTCAAAGTATCTAAGAGTTTGTTATAATCCACATGCCATATGCTGCAGTTTAAATAAATTCGAACTAAGTATAGTGACTCATGTTCCATTTTTAAATTTATCACGTAGTTCTCTTCAATTTTATTGTATGTTATCTTTATATTGTCGAGTTTTTCAGCCAGATTTCTTGGAATATCTCCAAATAATCTTTTGAGCACAGATGTTCCGCTCTCTTTTCCACATCATATATATTTCATGAGTTGACGGTTAATCAACGTTTCAATGACTGAGGAAAAAAGGGACGTAAGTGCAATTCAACGGTAATTTGAAGGGTAGGAAAACTCGCTTTTTTAGGGACGGGCTGGACAAATGCAGTTTTCCATTTACTCGGAAAGAGCCCAGAAGAATATGGTAAATAGAAAAGCTCACGCAGTGGTTTTGCCAGCGTGGCAGATAACCTCTTCGGAAGAGTAGCAGGGATGCCATCTGGACCAGCGGATTTATATATATCAGCATACCTACCTTTGGGTTTTGTCTGGTCAGAATGTCAAAGCCACCCAGAATTGTGTACCTTGAAATCGCTCGCAAAAGCAATTTCAGAGTAAGGGTAGTGGGAAACAATTCTTGAAATGGAGTTAGATAGTGCATCAAGAAGTTAGAAGAGTAATTACCATCTTAATTGGGGCTTCTAATATTGAATGATTTGGTTATGGAAGGTGAATTTGAGTCACATTAAATTTAAGTACGTATTGGAACAGATGCCATACTGTGGCTAAAGTTGATAAGCTATGTCATTACGAACATACACGGTGATTCCATGAGAATAAAAGAATAATGGCACTAAGCAATACCAGGGAAGGGAAAACTCTATAGGATCAGAGTCCGCACTTACTGTGTTTGACTCTATACCAAAACAGCTGGATGGCTTGCATTGTAGGCGTTAGGTGTGGTTAGGTTAGGTTAAGGTGGCTGTCGGGAAACCGACCGACGATTTATTTAATGAACCAATAACAGGTTCATTTTGATACCACAAGAAAACTGAGGAATTGCCTCTTATTTAAACCGTTATGAGCTTTCTATAAAGCTATGAAGACTATGAATGTCTATGTTTATGAGATAACCTGGATCGTCGGAAAATTACTCTTCCAAGAATGTTTGGCGTCATTGAGAGAGCGCAGGACATGTACAAAGAAGATGTGGAATGGTTTCTACCTCCTCCTCATCCATGCAGCTTCCACAAAAATCGTTCGATGGAACCAGTGTGGGCGTACACTGCAAAGAAATTTGATCTAAGCCCCAGAATATTACTAAAACTAACACAAAAAGCAACACGCATTACAAAACACAGAAGAACAAAAATATAATGACAACATAGACGCCACTAAGTCTAACTAACAAGTGAAGTTCCAAATCAGAAAACCGAAAAAAAAAACAAACAGCTACTGATGTTATGCCCTTATATTAAATCAGTGCACTAACGGAGAACAACACATGACTTATAAATAACTATCCGCCTTACGACTCAAATGAGCTCCAAAGTTACACACGATTGTGCACTTAGGGTATTTAACATAGTTTTTTTTTATTTAAGACTGGCTATTGTTTATTGATGAGAGGACCGTTTTTTTTTTATTATTAGGTATTATTTTTGTTTTATATATTATAATTATATTTAATTTGTTAATATTTATATTATATTTAGTTTAATAAATGAAAAGATTAGTAAAGTTTTTAACAGTTAAAACACTTATTTTATTTCCTCAGATGTACATTTCATCTGAGGAAATAAAATAAGTGTTTTAACTGTTAAAAACTTTACTAATCTTTTCATTTATTAGATTAAAAAACACGTGGAATATCTCAACTAAAAAACTCATATTTAGTTTCTTTAAACTGTGTTAATCTTAGCCATTAACACAGCAAGTGTGGCCCAGTTGAGTTGGAGATCAGCACTGTTGCAAGCTCACCAAAGAGTCAGGAAAAGTTAACCTACTCCACAAAAGGATCCCATAAAATATACTAATGAGAATGCATTAGGTGAGCTTATGGACTTGGGGCTCTCAAGAGAAAAGTATCAAATTCTAAAAAATTCCTTCAGAAATCACAATGTAGAATGTAGATGTTTAAACATGCTAAAAAATAATTATAATGGCGAAAAAAGAAGCAGTTGCAGAAAACAGCTAAATCACAGAAAGATCGGCTAGAGTTAAACTTCAAGACAAGAAGGATCATACTACAAAGCGGCTATTGGATAGTAAAGGTGAGGATCACATATACATTCCCAAGAAATCTGACGTTGCAGAGTAAATGGGACTGCAATGGATCATCTGGACAAGTCTCTTACAAGCAAAAAATATATATAGCAGATAATCAAACAGATTCAAATATGTTCATTGTTTTAACGAAAATGAAATAATACACGTAAGGTACCTAAACTGAGAAAACTGCTTGCCGCTTCAAAATTATACAACCGAGGTAATGTCCTGTAGACGAAGAATCATCGATGAAAACTGATGGCACTTTCCATTGGACGAAAAGAACCGTCCAGGAGCGTCCAGAAGCATTCTCAAACCGTTCCTTTGGTACAAAAAGATCGCTTCTCATGATTCTGAGGAGTGACAGCCGCTTCTCGATTTGAAATGAGAATCGACTCAAGAAGCACTAACACATGTTACTCAAATGTCAAAAAGAAAATTTTCTTCAAGGAATATTTTTTAAGAGCCATAGGTGTTTCACTCACACAAAGGCAATTACGTTAAACTGAACAGAAATTGTTTTGAGTGTTCCATTGGTTTTTAAAATGAGTGCTTCCCCGAGTGAAACCAATGGAAAGTGCCATGAGTTCATATTATCATTTATATTTTTGAAGTGAAAACATCTTGCGCGTTTGGCACTTTTGCGATGGGGGTAAAGCATTGAATTCGCGACCGACACCATTTTTTGGCTCATCGTAATTCGTATGTAAAGTCGTCATAGCTCAGCGTCTCAGGTTCGATTCCTAGCCATGACTTCCATTTTTTTATTTACTTAAAGTGAAAACATAAATAAAAAGTGTGGCCACGGCTGGGATTCGAACCTGAGACCCTGAGCCAACGACTTTTTTATTTTAATAATTTTTATTCAGTTTTTCTTATATCTACTTACATGCTAACAAAAATGTGTAAAACCATATAATAACTTAATTAACTTACTGACCCTAAGCGGGAACTCTAAATTATACAATATCTTACTACTAATGCCTTTCGGCCTTAAGATACCTTATGAATAAAAAACTAGAACTAGTTAAAACTAAAAAAAATTTTAAAAAAACTTAATTTGCAAGATCATTTTTTTTTGTGTTTTCTTAAAACTAATTAAAACTACTTAAATCTACTTAAAACTAGAGCAGCCACAGTAGCTTCTGGTTTTTTTTTTTTTTGTTTTTTGTATTTTGTAATTTTTTTTTTGGGTCTTTTGTATTTCGTAATGTTTTTTGGTTTTTTTTAGTTTCTTTTTATTTGAATTTATGATTTTTTTTGGATTTTTGTGATTTTTTTTTTGCCACTGTGACCACCCCCTATACTCTAAGACTTACACGCTAAACCTGTGTAAGCCAGCCATTGGCGACTCGCTATCATTATCAAAATCATGTTGTTGCTCCGACAAACACCAGAACATTTTCGAAGTTTTAACCACGTCACGACGATCGCGATCTGAGACCGCCCTACTGAACCGGAGGAGCTGCCTTTCGGCCTTAAGATACCTTATGAATCAAAACTAGAACAAGTTAAAACTAAGAAAATTTTAAAAAACTTAGTTATATAGATCATGTTTTTTGTTTTCTTAAAACTAATTAAAACTAATTAAAACTAATTAAAACTACTTAAATCTACTTAAAACAAGAGCAGCCACAGAAGCTTTTGGGGTTTTTTTTTATTGTATTTTGTATTTTGTAATTTTTTTTGGGATTTTTGTATTTTCTAATTTTTTTTTTTTTTTGTTTTTTGTATTTTGTGATTTTTATTTTTTTTTTTTGATTTTTTTGATTTTATGTTTTTTTTTTTTTTTGATTTTTTGTGATTTTTTTGTTTGCCACTGTGCCCACCCCCTATACCCTAAGACTTACACGCTAAACCTGTGTAAGCCAGCCATTGGCGACTCGCTATCATTATCAAATTCTTGTTGTTGCTCCGACAACCACCAGAACATATTCGACGTTTTAACAACGTCACGACGATCGCGATCTGAAACCGCCCTACTGAACTGGAGGAGCTCTACAGCTTCTCCGCCTACTGCGGTGACGTCTCGGTTGTAAAGGAGTCGTCGTTCCACGGACTTACGGCAGACGTGGTAGATTAGCGGAACCGCCAATCTATCCTGAATCAACCCTACCATATCAAAATAGAGGAAAGCCTCCGGTGGGACAAATCCACTGAAGCGCGTTTTCTCCATATATTCAGTGTTGGGGTAATAAGCCCCAAAAATCAGGCCATTGGTCGAGGTCATCGCTCTTGCAGTGTGACCACGAGTCAGTTTTATAATGAAGTTGTCGATCCTGTTTATTTGAGCCCCGTTGTAAAGGACCTCATTAGGATAATATTTTCTGTACTCCGACTCTGGTGTTCTGTGCAATCCAAGACAGGTACGCAGACACTGTCTCTCAAACACCCGAATCTTTTCCATTTGAGACGCTGTAACATTGAACCACACGGGGCACCCATAGACAATCATTGGCCTTATAAGGGCCATGTAGCAAATCACCTTCACTCTGCTATCAAGTTGACTGCTGTGAAACAGTCGCCTTGTCAGAGCAAAAGCTCCTCTAGCCCTGGCCAGAGCCGCATCCATATGTTTGTTAAAATATAGATACTGATCTAGCCAGATGCCGAGGTACTTGACTACTACTTTGTTTGGCAGTGGGTGGCCATGTAGATCAACGATCACCAGCTTTCGCCAGTTCTTTCTCGTATCCCATGAGGCCCGACCCAACGAGGTTCTAAACACAATTGTTTCCGATTTCTGGACGTTGATTTTCAACTTCCAGTCATCGCAATATTGTTGGATCTTATCGAAGTCACGCTGCAAAAGTATTCTGATGACTTCAATCTTTGGACCTGTTCTGTACGCAATGAGGTCGTCAGCGTACGCTATAGCATGGTGAAGAGAACCAATTAGATCGCCAGTGAAAATGCTAAATAAAATAGGCGAATTCACCGCCCCCTGTTGTAGACCGTTCTGTATTTTAAAAGTTCTGGTAGAAGTTATATTGCAACTTTTCACAACAAACGTTCTACCATGAAGCATGTCATTCAGAATATATAGTAGTGGTTTACTCATGCTATATCTGATCAACTTATAGAAAAGACCGTCTAACCAAACGGTATCGAAAGCCTTCTCCAAGTCAACCAGACATGCACCCGTACACTGATTTTTAGCTTTGTTCCATTGAATATCTGATACTAGTTTAGACGCGGCATGTGTGGTATCATGGCTTGCCTTAAAACCGAACTGATTTTCAGGAATAAAATTTTTGTCCTCAGCCCGTGTGGACAGTGTTCTATTGAGAACTTTCTCGAATACCTTGCTAATACTCGGAAGAAGACTGATTGACCGGAGATTTGCTGGATTGGAACCATCCTTCCCTTTTTTAAGGAGAGGATGGACCACTGCCGTCTTCCAAGTTCCAACGCACTGGATAATATGCATTATTCAGCGCATTGTTGAACAACGTGAAATATATGCCCGCCGCTTTTGAAGGGAGGTTTCGCAGCACAACATTGGGTATGCTGTCGACTCCTGCGGACTTCTTCTTATTTATTTTGTGAAAGATGTTCTCGAGGTCCTTCTTAGAAACGAACAGGGTGCTATCCCCGTTTCACTCGGCGATGACTGCATTTGCAAGTCGGTCGTCATTGAATCTAGTGAAACCAGGATTCTCAGATCGCTAATGCGAGATCTCGTCTCTAAGATAGAAGTGTCCGACGAAGGCTCTGTTCTCAAGGTCGTAATTCGGGCGAATGCACTCATTCACCTTATATACTCGCTCGAAAACAGCACCCACCGTCTCTACCTTCTCCTGAGCATCTTCCACTATAAAGTGGTCATCATCCAAGATGGCCTCATTCGGATCTATCCCTATTGCCAAAAGTAAGTTTTTGTTCTCTGTCGTCCTTTGGAGTTTAATACCCTGAAGGTCATTTTGATCTTTTCTCCTAAAAATTTTATTTATTTCCGGAAACATACTCGGGTTGTTGGACTGCACAGCCCGAATTTTATTGTTCCAGAAACATGAAATGGAAATTCTATAGTTTTCTTTAATAAGTTGTTGGAGATTTTTGATCTGTGACCTCAGAGTTCTAATCTCCAAATCGTGTCGGTCAGTAAACCTCCTGTGCAAGAGTTTAAGTCTCGACAGGAGTCTACTTTTTTGTTTGTAAAGTGAGTCTATTGTCGCGTTTCTGTACATGTTCGTTGGATCGTTTTGCCTATACTTAGGAATTGTCCTGTCCATTGTACTACGGATTGCATCCTCCATACGTTGCAGGTACCCATCGATCTCAACGTTCGACAGATTCCTGTTGCATGGCGGCGCAATACCGTTCGAACGAAGTTCCCTTGAGACGGCACCGGAAAAGCGCGGCCAACGTGTCTTACCGTAGTTGTAAGAGTGCGTCGGCACGTACTCCTCCAGTTCCACAAGGTCGTTCGGAAGCAGTATGACGGCGGCAAGTCCACAGTGGTCACTGTCGTACTCAACCGTCGTCAAACAATTTTTCGTCCGTCGAAGAATGTCGTCGGTCAGTTTCAGTCTTGAGTCTAAAAGCAATAGATCCAAATAAGAGCCACTTCGAGGATATGAAGGCCTGTCAGTAGCCAGCAGATCGACTTTACACTCAATGCTGTGGAGCCACAGCCAATTGAATAGCTGGGTCGCCCTTGGATTGGCTAATTGATTTCCCCAATCTTGGTGTTTAGCATTGTAATCACCGGCCAAAAGGAAATAGTTTTCATCCGAATTCAGTTTCAGACATCGAAAAAGTGTTTCGAGCTCTGTTATAAAACATGAATTTTGAGAAGCCTCCGGCGCATAGATCGCGACCACATACAACCGCCTCCCCTGTTGGAGAGGAATGCATACGATACACGCTTCAAGCAACTGGAATCGGCGTACTTCACCACTATATATTACTTTATGAGCAATGCCCTTACGTATGAAGATCGCAACCCCTCCCGCGAAAGTCGAGTTGGGTCGGTCCCTCCTTACGATAATGTAATTATTATTCGTCAAATTGTGATGCTGGTTTAGCCTAGTTTCGCTAACCATACATACATCAGGACGTTGGTCTTTTAACAACTCAAAGAAGTTGGTTCGTCGTTCTATCCTAACTAGCGAATTCACATTCACGGCTAGGATCTTAAAAGGCAGCGCGTCCGTTAACCTAAAAATTGCGCAAGCGACGGCACTGCACGGTAGATCAAGTCCACCCTACGCGCCTGCTCACTTATTTGCCGTGATAGTTCACTCATTTGTGCCTGAATGACACGCAGAGCGACCATCACCTCTGACTCCCCAGTAGCTGCCTTTGACACAGATGGCTGTGCGGCCGCTTTCTGAGGAGGCTGTACCGTTTTCCCAGCCCCCCACGCCATTTGGGCGTAGGAGACTTCGGGAACGACGGCCCTTGGAATTGGTCTGGCTGTTTGCCTTCCCTCATCCTTAGTTGCTGTAGGAGCAGCTTTTTTTGACTTTTTAATTGTTTGGTATCGAGGACAACCCCGATAATTAGCAGGGTGCCCATCTCCACCACAGAGAACGCACTTCAGTAGGGTCTTGTCTTCGACCCTTGTCTCACCGAGCTTACACTCTTTGTCGTTGTGGTTCTCTCCACACTTGACGCACCTCGACTGCATTTGGCAGTTGAATGCGGCGTGACCGAACCGTTGGCAACGAAGACATTGTAAAATGTCCCCGTGTCTGTTTAATTTTTCCCATCTTACCATCTGGTAGTCCAGGACGGAGATTTTCCTTAGACTCTCCAGACGGCTATTGGGTGATAGGGTGACGAGGAACATCGGCAATAGCCGCTTCTCCCGTCTTGCCTTGGCCGTGGTGAACGACTTGACCCCGATAAACTCGAGATCGTCGCCCGCCAACCTGCGGAGTTCAACTAAGAGCTCCTCTGGATCAGAGGTAGGCTCTATCCCTTTAAGTAACATGATTTTGGGTTTCTCCTCTTTGGGAGTAAAAGTAAAATGTTCGGTTGCTGTTGTTTGCAACAACGCCCGAACGATCTTATGGTAACCAATGCTTTCACATTGGATCGCATGCCGACCTAATCGCTTAATTTTAAATTTGTCGCCAACAGCGGACTTACATAGATTTGTAGTGGCTTTCAACTCCATGTTGAGGGTATTTATCGGGGGCACCCTACCTTTCTTTGTGGTCTTTTCTCTTGGCTGCTGCTGTTGTTGTGCTGGCTGTTGTTGATGCTGCTTCTGTTGTTGCTCTACTGGCTGCTGTTTTCTGCTGGAGATCGTTGTCGCGGCTTTTATAGCCGCGGTCCCACGGGGCTGCTCTTCTTTGGCAGTTTTTTTATTTTGTACAGTTTTTTTTGCTGTAGTCCCGCGTTGCTGCACGGGCGCAGTTTTTATATCAGTAGCCTTTGTTGTTGTAGGCTGCTGTTGTTTTTTTGCCTTATCTGCTGCTGTCTGTTGCTGTAGTTGTTGCTTGGCCTCGGCTGCCGCTTGCCTGCGGGCAATCTGCTTTGCTTTTATTGCCTCAATTTCTTTGGTCATCTTCACCAATATTTCTGTCAATGATTGGATCCGCTCCTCATCTTCTTCTTCGTCGTTTTTGTCTTCGGCTAGGGCCGCGAACGAATTGCCGCTACCTGTGTAACGGCCCTCTCCTCCGTTCGACTCGTACTCGTATGTGGAACTGCTTTACCCACTAGGCTACTGCCTTTCATACGAAACACTGCTTCTAATATTTACTTAAACACTCCGAATTAATTTACAACACTGCCAAAGTCGCCAACACGTCTGTGCGCTTTCACAGTTGATGAACTACTGAGCAACTGCCATTGAGCCAAGAAACACCTTAATTTTTATGCTGCTAAATGACTAAAAGAATGTAATAGCAACATTACCTAGTAATATTACTTACCGACTCGGAGAAATACAGAGAAGGAAGAAAGGAATTGAAGGACAGAGAAAAATTTAGGCAACGCAGAAAAAATAGAAAGCACCAAATATTTTACCATATTCTACCATTACAATGAAGTGGATGAGTGAGCTCGATGATTCGAACTTAACAACAAATTAAAAGAGATCAACAACTTATCGCGATGATTTATCGATGGAATTGAAAAGGTTGCATGAAAATAGTTAGAAAACCATATTGTACAGATTGCCAAAAGTTCAAGCTTTTGAATTGTTGTTGTGGCTTAAATTTCACTCCTAGCACTTTCTTTACTCTTTAGTCATGGTGGATGCACCGATGGGTGTTTCCGGATTGAGAATGTTAGTGAATTTAAATACTTAAGTTTGATAATTGATTCGAATATGACCTTATATAACCACAGTGAAAGTCTGAGAAAGTATTTTCGTGGAACTTTAGATATTTTTACTATCTTAGAAATGTTTGTTCGTTAAAGCTCCTTTTGAAAATTGATTACGGCATCTTTCACTCGAAACTACAATATCGAATTTCATGTTGGGGAGCAACTTATTTTAACAAAATTCAACCCCTGTTGGTACTGCAAAAGTCTGCTCTGAAAACAATTTGCCGTAAACCGCGTTTGTATCCAAGTTTTCATCTTTTTAAGGATTTGAAAATTCTTCCAGTTCGCCATTTGCTCTGTTTTAAGGTTCTAAATGAATTTTTTAAAAGATCAGGTAATCGTAATGTAAGAATCTTCTCGAATTATAATATTCGAGGGAATTTGTTAAACCAAGTTTCCATATCAGCTTCTCGTACAACTGCATTTCGTAGATCTTTCCATGTCGTGCCTTGTCGCCTGTTCAACAAGCTTCCACATCCTACCAGAGTGCTTTCTTGACATTTGTTGTTTTTGAAACATGTAAAACAATGGCTTATTTCCCTTGATGTGCAGAGTATCGAATATTTGCTTAGTAATTAGTTTATTTATTTGCTGATGTTCTGATGAAATAGTAGGTTTTAATTCAATTTTTCTTTTTAAATCTTACTCTTTATGAAATTATGTATATTTTTGAGTACAAACATCGTAGATTTTTCTTGGGTCACCCCACCCATTTTTAATTATGTGTTAAACTTTTTTGCCTAAGTGACAATAACTCTATTTTTATTATATAAAAATAATTTTGTTACTTAAATATTTCTTTTTCATACCATTTTCATGGACAAAATTTTTGTAATGAATTTTAAGAAGTAATAAATTACTTACTTACTTATTTATTTAAAGCCTCAGGACTGAGTAATAAATCGATTTTTCACTAGTTTTTATGATTATATATTTTTATTTGGTATAATTGTCCATTACGAAACATTTCTCACTGAATTTAAAAACCGCGCTTTATTATCACAATGATCCAATCCGGATCGGATCATGATAATAAAACAGCATTCCCATTCGATCATCATATTTTTTATTTCCAGTTGGTAGCTGTGTGAAATTTGTTTTTACAAATAACATTTCAAAAGAGTAGCAGAGTTCGAGTAAAGATACCGTTCGATTGAGTGGACGAAAATTAGAAATTAAGTTAACCTAAAGACCTCAGTCTATTAACCACAAAGTTAAATGTGCAAAAACATAGATATTAAGGTCCTTTTTATGAGTAGCGAATCGAACGTTCGCTTGGAAGCGAATGTTTTTGCGAGCTTCTTATAGCGGTATTATAGGTTGTAGAAACAAAAACTTTGTAGAAAACTTTTTTTTTCGACGTTTAAGGTAAGTCAGATAAGATAATGGACGAAGTTTAATGATAATAATCCAATAAATGAGTTTCTTTAAAACATTCGCTTCCAGTCGAACGTTCGATTCGCTACTCATAAAAGGGACCTAATACTCTAACTGAGTAGCATGGCCAATCCTAAGCCGGCAAGCTAATGTATAAATAGACTTAAGAAAAAAAAAGAAAAAAAAATGAAAAAAAAAGAAAAATCTCAATAAAAATACAGAGTAGCAGACTGGTCCTAAGAAAATATTTTAATTGAAAATCTCCTCTTGGGTGAAATAGAACTAATTTTTGTATCACAAAAAAAGACCCAACCAAAAAGTAGGATCTCGCTTTGTTGTTTTAATGCAAGTAAATCAATGATCCGATCTGGATTATCGTGATAATGAAATACGGCTTATATTGCTATATACGAAAAAGATTTGAAAAACTTTGACGTAATTAACTTTGAATTATTTCTAAGCAGCTCAGCCATTGCAGTTGCTAAGCACTTTGATCTTTGTGATTTGTTCGCATCAAGACTGCGAGACGGATCTAGTCATGGAGATCCAAATGGAGCATTTAAGTTTTTTAGCAGCCAAGGTTCTTCTATCATTGATTATTGTTTCGTTGGATGTAAATGAAATAAACACGTTGTTCATTTTGAGGCAATGAATCAATCATTTTCAAACCACATGCCAATCTATATAATTTTATAAAAACCAAAGATTTGTTCGTTTGTTTGTATTGAATAAGCTACTGAACCAATTTCAATGAAATTTAAAATATAGATGGTCTAGAGCCTAGGAATTAACATAGGCTATATTTCATCCCCATATTCTCTCGGGAAGGTGAACGTAAACGAGAACTTAGGCTCCAAAATGGAAGCATCACTGACGCCCTTGTAGTGAATGTTTTTCCACAAAATTTGTTACTTTTAATAGTTATTGACGTTATAAATATTGAAGTTATAAATATCTGTCGCCAAGCTTTCATTACGAAGATGTTTTATTTCATTTGCATATTCATAGGGGAACGAAGCCGGGAATTCGGAAAATTCTAGACCGGTTACAAAAATGTTTTCATTGCTAAAGTGCTTCATTGTCCCTAAGTAACATAAACTATATTATTTCATCTCCATATTCTCACGCACACGTAAGCTTAGAAAATACTTTACTTAATTTACCCAATTCCATTGTAGGACCCGAACTAAGCCAGGTTCGTCAGCTAATTGTGGTATAAATATTTGGACTTAACCTTTCTTTCGAAATTAATATGGAATAATCGGAGGAAACACCTTTATAATATAAAATAGGATGAGGCCCTACAAAACAATGAAGTCAGCAAAAGAATTACCTCAATTAAAAATACTTCGGTCCATTTGAGAATGTGATATGTGTTGGAAAGTGAAACGCCTGAGTGTACTCTTATACTCGGAATTCCATCCATTTTCCTTGAGTCTACAGGAGATATGACCCTATTTTTTGTTTTAATTTATTAGGTTCCATAAAACAAATACTTCAACACTTACCCTTTATTAATTTCCGTGTCATCGTCAACCCATTGTATGTATACTACTTCGGTTTGTTGTTCCTCAGCTTCAATAGGTCCACAAACGATATCAATGTCTTTCATGTTTATAAGTGCATTTCTTACATCAATCATTTTGGACGGTAATATTTGCACCATTAGCCCATCTTCTATTATACTGCATTTGCCAGATAAACCACTGGTAGATTTCAAAGCTTCATTTAGTACAAAAAAACTTGCACCAGTTACTAGAATAAGCTTTGATTAAGAATATGTTTCTCCTTTCGAAATCGATACGTTTCAGATACCTTTTCTCGGTTGGCCCTGTATATTTATAGCCTGAGTGGAGTATGAATTCGAATCGCTACTTTCACTTTTTAAGTTTTGAATGCACACTAAGTGACCATCGGCTTTTTTGGAAAAATTTGCTCCCAAAGCTAAAATATGATCGCTAGAATTTTTAATGGCCTTAATGACATCGTCGTGGCGATTGCGAGGAATAAGAATATTTGTCTTTCTTTCTTCCATGTGAATATACAATCCTTTTACCGTAGGTAATGTGTACGTGTAGTTGCGGAAGTCCTAAAGAAATCAAATAATTAAATTACTTCATTGTAAAATACACAATAAATAAAATAAAAAAAAAGCTTACTGCCAGCAAGTTTATTATTGTCTGAGCAATATCAGCGTAAACCGGCTCTCGTTCACGGACTGATATGTGGGGGCTAGGATAGTAACGATATTGAGCGCCAAGACGAAGCATTAATCTTAAAGGGAATATTTTTGCCCATGGCACTTCCCATCGATGTATTAAGAGTCCAATCAGAAATGGTGTATTTGGTACGTGCACATCGATCAAACATTGAAAAGTGGAACGTATAAATAGAAAACCTCCATGTTCGCGTGAACCTAAAAAATTAACATCCTTTGGCATGGAGAAAGTCAGTTCAGTAATTGGATGCCCTTTGCTTGCCTCCCAATAGATCTCGTTCAAGTACACAAAAATATCTTTTGGAACTTCATTGGAATCATCAAGTTCCAATAATATTATAATCTCATCGTTGCCGACATTATAGAGCCCACATGTTGTGAAGTTAATAACCGTCTTATTGATGCAACATTTCACTTAAAAATAAATGAAGTGTTTTTAAATTATGGATCAATTTCACCAAAGGAAAATTGAACATACGGTGAACTATTCTCACGTGAACATAAAAGTTAGCATTGATTAAAAATTTTACACTTTCCGTTTGTAGTCTTTTTATCAATTCGGCATTGTTCTCAACTTCTTCATATAATATCTCTGAGTTTTTGGATACAACTATAGGAGGAAGGGTCTTATCGTCTGTAAGTTTGAAACAGCTGGTACTATCACCTACAAGTGATTTGGTATCGTTTCTGCTAAAAACTTAAATAAAAAGAAAATTCATTTAACTTGACTTACAAAGTAAAGCCATACTTCAGCAACTACTCACATTGGTTGTTTGAACTACGGGGTGTACATCCAGCAGTTTCTGAAGCAAAACTGTTCGATGGCGTTGATTTACGAGCATGTTTGGCATCACTCCATTTTCTATCCAGGCTAGCTAAGTCACTACCTGGTCTTATTCCATCACTGAACATCACAGATTTACGCTTTCGGCTTTTTGTTGTATTGCCCTCCTTTTTTAATACTCCCACTGGTACAATAACTGTAGGATATGACATTGGCTGAGAATTAACTTGGCGATATGGAGGAATTTTCGAACAATATTCCATTGGATTGTTGGGGTTCGGTGTTCGTAACACAGGGTATGAAGTAACTGATTCGTAGGAACTTGACTGCTGTTCCTTTTGTTGCTGAAGCTTACTGAGAATGAGGAAACATTGTACGCAAACCCGTGATTCAAGGTTTGAAAGGAACTCTAATTTAAACTTTTGCGAACAACAAACTGAACAGAGCACTTGTCCACATGCTCGGCAATGATGGCGTCTCTTAAGCAATGTAAATTTTTGTTGACATTGCATGCAAGCATTTGCTTCCTGATCGGGAACCCATATAGGTGGAACTTTTCCCAAATTATTTGTTGTCTCACCGACTGATGATAGTGTGTTGACATATGTGGATTCTGCTGCAGTTGTTTCGATATCTAAATTACTTGGCATGCCTTCTTGGTTTAGCATTGTCTCATCATAATTTGAGGTTGTATCTACCTCTGCTTTTGTTTCATCGGCACCAAAATCTGACTTATCTGAAAGCTCCGGAGGGGTATGACCAGCGTCGTCATTGAAATAGACGTTTATGGTGCTTTTAACTAAGCCGTCTTTGAACTCAGGTGTGTCTTCTTCCGAGCTAGATGTCAATTGGTCATGGATTTGTAATCCTGGCGGTGTTTGTCCAGCTGTCGCGTACAAGTTAATTTTTTTTACAGGCAAATCAAGTGTTGTAGGCCTTTGTCTCTTCAGTGAAACACCCTGTTTGGCATCATTTAGTTCTTCGCCGTCCACATCACAGATTTTATTTCCATTCTTGTAGTAATCAATTTCATCTTCGTGAGCTCTGACCTCCGCAAATTCAATGGTGGATGCTTGAGAAGAGCTATCGGAGTTCCGCCAAACTTCTCCCATCCAAGATGATGCTCCCATCTCACTGTTCGCTTTTTTTTTATGGTCCGAACTTGAAGGATTTTCTAACTTATCCTTATCGACCAATGCTTTCAGTTCATCTGAGCCAGCTGAACTTTGCTCTTGAGTGAGATTTCTAACATGTTCAGGCAAATCTGATGACATTTCCATGTCAATTTCTTGAAGAATACTTTCCAGTTCAGTATCAGATATCTCGTCCACTGTCCAACCAAACGTCACCGTAGCATGATGCGCTGAATTGTTCTTTTCTTCAATGTCTGATTCTGAATTTTTTATATTACTTTTAGGTTTGTGTGGGTTTGCAACTTCAAGCGAATCTTTTGGTTTACTAGGTAGCTCCTCCGAAATTTCAGCAGTTTCTGATAGAGATAGTATCGAGCTCAGAATGTCAGACTTCGATATGCATTTGCTGCTACTTATTTCGGATGATAAGCTACTGCCATGTTGGGTTAGCGATATTGATGATAATCCAACGGCTAAATCATCATACTCTGAACGTTCATGCAAATCTTTATTCAATTCACCTTGGTTTGATGATGATTTTGTATTGTCAATTTTATCAAAGGCAGCGGACTGTTTATCATGTTCCTTGGATATGCCTTTGACTTCTTGTTTAATGTCAAAAGAGTTATCTGATTCCGTTGAAATTAGTGCAGGCGACGGCCCAGATGAAAATGTCGACGATGATGATGTCGTTATGGAATTAGACGACTGTCCATATTCGTCGGCACTTACAAATTTATTTATTTCGTCGTCTGTACAAGGGTCTTCCTCAACTTCTTCTTCGCAAATTGAGTGTGTATGTTCGCTATCAGCTTTTGTATCAGTTTTAATATTTTCAAGATGCTCGAATTTATTGTTGGTATTATTGTTGCATTCGCCGGTATTAAGGAATTCAACATTTTTGCGATAGACATCTAAGCTGCTGAACACCTGAGACATACCAACAAACCTATTTACCTGATCACATATTGAATTTGGCGTTGTCTGACCGAAAGTAGTATTCTGTGGAGTTTCATTCAATGATCCAGATGCAATATGGGAAGGCAAACCAGATGAGTTCAGTATTTGCATTTGCTTAATGGCAGGGACTTCTTCTTTGTTCTGTTCCTCATTAAGTTCTAAATTATCTAAAACCTTGTCTATGTCAACGAGATCCATCGCGCTCTTCCAAGTCATCTAAAAACTGTAATCACACAAAATCAAATATATCAAATATTTATAAATAGTCACTTAGCTAATTTATTAAAGAGGAGGGAAATACGAGTTACAAAGCTGAACAAAAAAGTTGAAGTATGAATTATTTGATTTTATCCGCAACTTTTGTACAATATTTAAATATATTTTTAACTATCTTGTAAACTTTTATCATGGAGGAATGTTGAAGCATAAGCCAGTAACACAGCTTCCCAAAAAAACGCCTGGGGAAAAAACGTTTGGCGGTGTTAACAGTAACAACATTTGGCGGTGTTCACAGTAACTTGGCCGGAAATGAAAAAAGCCATTTATATTAAGTTAAATTATTATTAAATCTCGAATAAAGATATCGAAAGATAATTTCAAAGACTTTTTGACTTTAAAGTTGTAACAGAGATTTATCTTGTCGAATGTGTGGCTGCCATTAAGTCGAATTCTTTTGGTGAGGATGGTATAGCAGTTCGTTTTATTAAAATGATTTTGCCTGCCATTTTAAGGAAAACTTGACTCACATAATTAATTACTACTTAATCAGCCCTATCATAGATTCCATCGTAATCGAAAAAAGTCTAAGTTTCCCGATGTAGCTATCACATAATCCATTCGGTATCACCAAATCCAAGTGGAATGCAAAATCGTCGTCTTAATATACGAAAGAAGTTGTTGCTTTGCAGAAAAATGTGAATGATCTTGCACATTTGGCTTAAAACAGCTGTTTTCGATAACCAGCATGGCGGTATTTAGTGTGGCAACTGGAAATGCTTTTTTCGATTCCCTTCGGATTTTGCGATCACAAATTTTCGTAGTTCGTTACTTGGCTTTCCGTGCGTCTACGATGGAATCTGTGATAGGGCTGAATGTCATTCACTTTTCCGCAAAAGTGGAAATTTGCATCTTTTCCTATTGCCAAGAAAAAAAACGATTCGTCTTGCAACGATTTCAAGCTAATAAGCGTATTATCATGCCTAGATCTTTGAGAAGTTAATGGCAAAGTAAATCCTGAACTATTTATCATGTAGTTCGCCTCTAAATCCTTGTCAGTTAGTAAATGAAAAGTTTAGTTAAATTTTTAACAGTTAAAACATTTTTTATATTTCCTCAGATGTACATTTCACAGCACCCCCTATGAGTTGACCTTGTCGTGGTGGGGGTGCTTAGGGACATCTTCTCCAGTAGTCCAGCTGAAGAACCTGACCAATCAACATAACTTTAAACAAAACCTCAATGTTAGAAAACTTGAAAAATGAAAAAATGGAAAAAGTAAATAAAAGGAACAAAAAACGAACGGGGATATACGTTCAAAAGTCGGCAGGTGTCGCGACTGCCGGCGATGGCTTGGCCTCGAAAGAGGATAGATCGCCAGTGACAAATTTTTTTACGAAGACAGATAAAGCGATTTGCGGAAGGGCTAGGGAGCCGACTGCATTTCGAGGAAGACCTCATAAGCTGACCAAGAAATGTGGAGAGCCTTCTGGTTCTAACGCCCCTCCTAAGGAGGATGCCCACACCAGTGGAAGGGTTGCAGAGACTCTCTGTAACACTTCCACTCATACTGCCCGTATTAAGGGGACCCCGGAGAAGACATATGCAGCAAGTAGAGGGGCCGAAACTTTCGGTTCTAACGCGAACTGTGATATGTTGACAAAGGGGCTACCCTCATCAAAAATACTGCTCCAACCTCCCACCTCATCCCGTCCAATGTCAAAGGACTCAAGGTCGACCAACCCGGACGGTACGGGTGCCGAGACTATCGGCTCAGTGGCTGAAAGGGGAGGACCTCCTTCGAGCTCCGGAAACACTCCTTCCCTCCCCCAAGTTGTAAGTGAAACTGTGACTAACAGTGGAACGAGCAACGAAAGGGTGTCCAATCCCCCTAACCCCATAGTTGGAGGTGAAACTGTGACTTACAGTCGAACGAACAACGAAAGAGTGTCCAATCCCCCTAACCCCAAAGTTCGAGGTGAAACTGTGACTTACAGTGGAACTGAAAACGAACTTGCCGTGGTGGGAGGGCTTAAGTAGTTGAATCTGAGAACTAACGAGCTATACCGGCGGTCTCAACTTGACTGTTTACGACTAGAGTTGAGCAGGGTCACCCATGCCGGAAAGGTCGAAGGGGAGAAACAGCGAAAACAAAGAGACGATCCAACCCCCTCTACGTTCTACCCTTTACCCCCTACCCCTCCACTCACCCTCTCCTCTATCCCCTTCTATCCAACCCCAATCCTTTCCTTTCCCATGGGCCGGCATCAAGGTGTCAACCGTACCGTGCCGATGATCTACTAGGCTGAGGGCCCATCTTAAATAGCTCAGTCACTAACGGTGTACTCTGGTTTTGCGGCGAATTCCAGTTTCATTTCAGTCATATCCATGCATGCGGGGCTCTGTGTGGACGTACCCCATTATTGCCCTAGCTACTCGTGGGATCCAAAATAGATAATTTGAAGACCAAACCCTGTGATGGAGAAGCAAGCAACTGCCTCTCTGTCTCTCAGCCATTGGCTGAACTACCAAGCCTTGTAAGACGGATAGACCGACCTGCAATGGTGACATCCGACAGCGACATAGAATCCATCGGATATCAAAGCTCTGTCCTGACAGTGGAATCGTACGGGAGCTGTGAAGCTCTCGGAGATGACACAGAAAAGACCCTAGAGCTCGACAAGCTTAACATCAAGCGGAGACGCCTAACCACGTCTCAAAAAAAGCACTTGAGAAGACTACTAGCGGAAAAACTGCCATACGACGCAGCGTTAGAGAAAGTACTCTCAAGTCCGTCGAAAGACACCACAGACCCTTCCAACAAAAGAAGAAGGTCCGGACACGAAGTTCCTGAACCGAGCAAAAAAGCGAAAACCAACTTGTTCAATGAGGTTGCAGGTACGATCGTAGTTGGGATAATCGCCGAAGATTATCCAAATAGCCATCTTGAAAATGTGCAAATCACAGCAGTGGAAAATGCCATCCTTACTGAGCTGCATAAGATCACTGAGGAAGGTCCACAGATAAGATTTCTGGGCTGCTCGCACAAACCAGGATGGCTAACAATGAAGTGCGCTGATGCGATTAGTAGAGACTGGTTGGCAAAAACAGTCAAACTAATTTCGCCATATGAAAATGCCAAGCAGCGAATGGTGGAGGGTGAAGACCTTCCGAAACCATGTGTGGCAACCGCATACTTCCCTGGCACAGCAGAAGATGCTCTGAAACGGCTACGAATCCAAAATCAAGCCTTACCAACCAAAGAATGGAAAGTCCTTAGGAAGGTGGCTAACTCTCAGGGTCTTGCCCTGACAATTTCAATGGACGAAAGATCGGTATCCCTACTTGAAGATCTGAACTGCCGACCGTTCTTCAACTTCAATAGGGTCCAATTCCGGGTTAAAAATAATCCCAGTCTGAGGCCGGAATCCGCCTCCGAGACTAAAAAAGATGAAAAGCCGGAAAGACCACCTCCCTCCCACACTCAACCCTCTGCTTCTAACCCTTCCCTCACTCCCAATCCTGTAAAACCTGTTCAGGAGACTGATAGACTGATCTTCTGATCAGGTAAAACCATTCATTCATCCCAGTAAACTTTCCAAACCCGGCACTTCAAGACCCACCCACCACCAAGACACGTCGCAACTCCGTAGAGCCCCAAGACCGGCATCTACGAGTGCGAGGAGTTTCCGGAAGTCTCCCCAAGCCGGGAAACGGGGTGACAACAAAGGGAGCTCTTATTCTAGAGCTCCATTTCGGAAGAACTAATATGGAGGTTGTCCAAATCAACCTCCAACACGCCAAGGCTGCCTCGGCGGTCTTAAATGACTCGCTGAGTAAAACGAAGCTTGACATTGCCCTCGTGCAGGAACCATGGATCAGCACGAGTGGTAAAATCCTCGGTCTAAGTACACCTACAGGTAAAATATTATATTCAACCTCAGCCAGTAGACCTAGAACTTGTATTATTTTTAATAATAACCTGCCCTTCTTCCCACTGACAGCATTTGTATCCGCTGATCAGACGGCAGCAATAGTGAGGATCAGTCACTCCAAGGAGATCATTGTTGCCTCAGCATATTTCCCTGGAGACATTACACCTTGCCCACCTCCACAGGTAATAAAACTTTATGAGCACGCACAGAAAAACAAATTGGAAATTATTCTGGGATGCGACGCAAATGCTCATCACACCCTGTGGGGATGTAAGGATATAAACAAAAGAGGTGAATCCCTTATTGATTATATTATTAAAGAAAATTTAAATATATGTAATATTGGCAATGAACCCACCTTCGTCACCAAAACTAGAAGAGAGGTCCTAGACATTACATTGTCTTCATCTCTCTCTAAAAACCTTGTCTTTGACTGGAGGGTGTCCTCCGAACCATCCTGCTCAGATCATAGACACATACGCTTTAAACTAGACACAAACATAATATCTTGTTTAACATATCGTCAAAAGAGAAAAACAGACTGGAAAACTCTCTTAAAGACAAAATCCCAAACGTTAATAGCAAAGCTAAATTAGATTTTTTTGCGGACTACGCGAAAAACTCTATTATAACTGCCTTTGAGGACAACTGCCCTCTGAAAACAAGATCAACTAAAAGGCAAACCCCTTGGTGGAACAACAACCTTAAGAAATTGAGATCGAAAGTAAGGAAACTTTTCAACAAAGCAAAACGCAATGACGACTGGCAAACTTACTCTACTGCTCTCACCAAATACAATAATGAAATTAAAAAAGCCAAAAAGGCCTCTTTTAAACAATTTGTAGAAAGTATCTCTGATGTCTCCTCTAGTTGCAGACTCCACAAAGTTCTCGCGTCCGACAAGCCGGCAAACCTAGGTACCCTTACCAAGGAAAACGGCTCTCAGACTAAGAACAAAATTGAAACTCTGCAACTTCTAATAGACACCCACTTTCCACAATCTATCATTAAAGACCCAACAATAAACCTATCATCCCAAAGGGAACAGCATATGTTTCCATCTAGGGAAGACTGGACAACGGCCAGACAAATCTGCAACACCAATATCATCAAATGGGCAATCTCCTCATTGAAACCATTCAAGGCTCCTGGGGAAGACGGCATATTTCCTGCCCTACTGCAGAACGGGGCTGCCATAATTGCTCCCATTTTATCAAAACTGTTCACTTGCAGCCTAGCTTTTGGTCACATAATAGAAAGCGGGAGAAGAGTAACAGTTATCTACTTGCCAAAAGCAGGAAGGAATCTGGATCCAAGCCCTAAATTCTTTCGGCCAATCAGTTTAATGTCATTCATCCTTAAATGTATGGAGAAGGTAATTGATAGACACATCCGGGATAAGCAATTAGCTACCCACCCACTATCCACATCACAATACGCATATCAACCAGGGAAATCAACGGAAACCGCGTTGAATGACCTAGTTACTAGGATCGAACTTTCTATCGATAAAAAGGAAATTTGCGTAGTGGCATTTCTCGACATAGAAGGAGCCTTCAATAACACTTCCTTTGTGTCTACAGACCGTACTCTAAGGCACCACAACGTTCCACAAGTTATTCGCAAATGGATAATGTCCATGATAAACAGCAGAATTATCCACAGCAATATCGAAGAAGTGGAAATCTCAGCACTAACAACAAGAGGCTGCCCACAAGGTGGAGTTCTCTCACCACTCATCTGGTCAATAGTTGTAGACAGCCTACTAAGATTACTTGCAACCCAAGGCATCTATGCAGTGGGCTTTGCAGATGATCTAGCAATTGTCATACAAGGCTCATCAGAAACACTAATATCAAGAAGACTTCAGACAGCTCTGAACACTGTACAAAGCTGGTGCTCAGATGAAGGTCTCTCTGTGAATCCCCGTAAGACAGTTATTGTCCCATTCACAAAAAGAAGAAAACTAAATCTTCTAATACCCCCCAATCTCTATGGGGAAACAATACCATTTTCCAAGGAATCAGAGCAACCAAGTCCCTATGGACTTGTCGAAGCGTATGCGGGAAAAACTGGGGTCTAAAACCTAAAATGATGTACGATCTATATACGCTGGTAGTCAGACCAACAATAACGTACGCAGCTGTTATATGGTGGACAAAAATAAAAGAAATAACGGCAGTCCAAAAACTTGAAAAGATTCAAAGATTGGCAACAACATGCATTACTGGATGCATGCGTACAACACCAACATACGCTCTAAACGTCATTGTAGGACTACCTCCAATCCACCTTTTCATAAAAATGGAAGCAAGACTGGCGACACACCGTCTTTTCCATCAAGGACACATAAAATCACATCCATACCCGAAAGGACATCTGTCGATAATGGAAAGTCTAGAAAAACTTAATACCTTTAGTATGTACTTGGATGCTATTATTCCGATGTACAACTATAAACTCAACTTCTCCATTTTCATCCCCCTTAGGGAAGACTGGGAGAACACAAAACCTCATCCTTCAAGGCAAGATATGGTCTGGTATACGGACGGCTCAAAAATGGAAACTGGTACAGGTTCCGGCATTTTCAGCGACTGTCCCAGAACGAATTTCTCAGTAAGTCTGGGCAGTCACTCGTCCATTTTCCAAGCTGATGTCTTTGCCATTAACGAATGTTCGAGAATAATATGTTCATCGAACACGAAAAACAAAACAATATTTATTTTTTCAGACAGCCAAGCTGCACTAAAGGCGTTAAGCTCACCTGTCATAAGATCCAAACAAGTCCAAGAGAGAGTCATGTCGCTCTCTGAACTAGCAAGGAAAAACACTGTAATCCTTCATTGGATCCCAGCACACAAAGGCTATGATGGTAACGAGAAGGCAGACATCTTAGCTAAAGACGGCGAATCTAAACCATTCGTCGGTCCTGAACCCTTCTGCGGTGTAAATAAAAGCACCTTCAAACATACTGCCAAGAACATCCTACTGGAGGAATCTAATAAAGCTTGGAGTAACTCATCTGGTCAAATATGTTCAAAACTCTTTTTGCCAGAATATACTGAAAAAACATCAAAATTCCTACTGAACCTCAATAGAAAAACCCTAAAAATTTGCACAGGACTACTAACCGGTCACTGTTCTTTAAAGAAACATCTTCACCAAATGAGGCTGGTAGCGGACCCTATCTGTAGACTATCACCCTTATTGCGATAGGCGTTTCACTAAAACGCCTAAAAAATGACAGAGCTCCAGCCGCGATAATTTTTGTTTTCATAAAAATATAAGCTCAGCCCTCTATCTGTTCCTCATTGCTCTTACCATTCCCTCAAAAGCTATTTTATTTAAACGGCAATTGTGGCACCTAGAGATAAGTCATTTTATTGGCGTTTTATCAAAACGCCATTCGTAATAAGGGTGTATGCCTCGAAAATGAAGAAACATCTCTGCACATCATTACAAAATGTCCAGCACTTTTCCGCCTTAGAAAGCAAATACTTGATTATGAGATTATTCCCCTAGATAAACTCAAACTCATTCACCCACAGAAGATTGCTAACTTCTGGTTCAATTCAGGAGCAGAGGAACTGTCCTGAAACCTCACATGGGTTGGCACAATAGGTTTCACTCAGACACCGCAGTGCCCGGAGCTGAGCAAGCTCTACCCGTCAATCTAAATCTAAATCTAATCTATCCCCCAAGTTGAAGGTGAAACTGTGCCTAACAGTGGAACGGACAACGAAGGGGATCCCAACCTTCCTACAGTCCTAAACCACAAAGTGAGGCGGAATGCAGAGAGAATTGCGAAGGTGTTTGGTGAGGTACCTAAACCTAAATTTGACTCAACGCAATCTGACAAGCTTGAATGGGCAATGAAAATCATTGCCATAAATGAAAGAAATTGCGCAGACTCAACGTCTAAGCGCCAACGTTCGTTCGAGAAGTCAACCCCGAACCCCAAAAGGCCTAAGGTGCAAAAATCAAGCACTCTCAGCTCTAAAAAGGACATGTCGTACAGTGACGCACTGAAGGACAAAACCATTTTCACTGTCATCGACAGGAGTAACGCGGATGGTGCGGTCTCTTCCGATCAATTGGCGATTACATGAATAAGCTCCAGGCCTCCTGCTGGACTCTTATGACGGAAAGCCCAGGGGAACCTGCCATCTTTGAGGACGCAGTATGGTATCAGGGACACGTCAAGTTAGTCGCTTTTGATGGAGAGAGATCGCGTGATCTGTATAAGCTCGCGATTAGCAGGTTAGAGGGACTCTGGCCTGGTGATAAGTCGTGCTTGAAGTCGTGTCAAGGGAGGATATCCCTTGCAAGTCTAGAGCTCGCGCTAGATTACCAGCAGAACTCTCCGGCAAAGACACAATCATGAAAATGATTCAATTTGACAATCCTACCTTACCTACCCATGACTGGTAAGTCGCCAAACTGGAAGAGCCGGACGTTCACTATAGATCGGCTATAATAGTCAACAATAAGTACTCCCTAGCTCCCCTGGCTGCGACAAAAGGCGTGATTCGGTTCGGCTGGTCAAAGATTGCCTTAAAAATATATAAAAAGATGAAGAACAGAGCTCGGCACATCCTATGCTGAAACGCACGAAAATAAGCCCTCCACATCCCACTTGAATGCCCAAAACGTCATCAAATTCTCCGACCTGGAGACTGATGCTAATGCTAACGAGGTTTCCCTCAGCTAGGATGACCTTCTTAGGTCAAACTCTGAGAGCGAAGCAGACGACGACCTCAACCAGACTGTGGTGGGGGTTAGTCTACTTAGTTTTACTTCTTATTCTTACTTAACAAATATAATATTAATTTTAAGTACTAACAATTAGTGTGTAATAAGAATAGTTAGTGACATTTTTATTTAAATTTTTAAAATAGTATTAATGTCACTTCAAAGTGTTAGAAACAAAACAAAAAACATAGCTTTATAAGAGATAAAACTGTATATAAGAACATGGTACAATATTGTGGGGTGAATCTTAATGTTTTTATTTGACAGAAACGAGATTTACATGAACAAAAAATATATAATTTTTTTTTTTTTTTTGATAAATATTTGGTTGCTATTATTTTATTTTTTTATTATTTATTTTTCAAACAATGTAAGAAAGCAAAACTTCAAGTTTTGTATTGTCAAGACTTTACTTTTTTCAAAAACGATGACATTGTTCTTATTCGTCGTATCTACAGGTAAACTATTAAAAAACTTGCAAGACACAATAGAGTAAAAATTTGTGCAGTGAGTTGTTTCGGAGTTGTTTAGGGTTCTGCATGTATCCACTCTTCAAAAAGAAAGCCTTCGAAACCTTATAACAATAAAGATGTTTTTTTAGGAAAAATGTGTGAGCTCGACGATTTGCATTAGAAATTTTTCTGATAACACATTTTTGCAGAACGAGAAGTGGTTGAAGATTTGTTTTATAGGCACCGCCCCAACAGGTTATTCCATACTGCAACCTTGAGTGAAAGATAGCAAAGTATACTGCTTTCAAAGTCTTGTAGTCCAAAAACTTTTTAAGATGATAAAAACATCGCATATTCGACCTAGCTTCTGCTTCAGATTTAAAGTATGTTGCAACCAGCTCATATTTTGATCAATAGTGACACCCAGATACTTATATTCTTTAACTAACTCAACCTTAAAGCAGTTTTTGCTGAAAACCATTTCTTCGTTGAATGTAATCCCAGAATTACTTCCACTACAGTCACAAAATTTCAAGCTGTACCTAACACAATCTGATGAATGAAATAATACATCAAATTCCTGTTCAGCTACTGACCTTAAACTAAAACACATCAGCTTTGTTTTGCTGCTCACAATTAATTTATGTTGGCTGAACCAGGTTCTAAGTAAGAAAATATCGTTATATCAGCATTCAACTCTAAAGAACTTTTAGTAGTGTAGGCAATGGCTAGGTCATCTGCAAAGGCTGTTATTTTTCCAGGAACAAAATAGGACCAAGTACTGAACCCTGTGGTACACCTAAGCTTACCACTTTCGTATCACTGATGAAGTTTTCAATTTTCACTGTCTGCGTTATATCCTTTAAGATATGAAGCAAACCAGGTATATGTAAGAAAGCCAACTGAATATAGTTTCAGTTCGAAAGCCAACTGCATATAGTTTTTTTTTAACAAAATGCAACCAAAACAAGTACAACCATGTCGAAAGCCTTTGTTATATCAACAAAAAGACTAACGCAAAATTTTTTCTCGTCCAAGCCTTTTTTGATCAGAGAATAAAACAACAATAGAGCATCCTCTGTGGAAAGCCCTTCCCTAAATCCAAACTGCATTGGACTGAAAAAGTTTATCTTGTTAAGAAAGCTCAGCATTCAATTTTTTTACAATTTTTTCAAAAACCTTTGACATAGAAGATAGTAAAGAAATTGGTCTGTAATTATTTTTATCGTTCCGTTTTGCCTTTTTAAAAAGAGGTAACACATTGGCACACTTGAGTTTGGTCGGAAAAATTCCAGTTTTTATGCTTAGGTTAAACAAATGGATCAGAATATCGGTAACATTTAGAGCAATCTTTTTCAGTGTAATATTAGAAATTCTGTCAAACCCACATGAGTTAGAGTTTTCTAATGAGTTGATAAGAGCATAAATTTCATAACCAGTAATATTTTCAAAGAAGAAGCTGTTACTACACGGTAAACTGTTCACAATACCTGATCTTGGACAGTTATTGCAAATATTATCGCATATACAAGAAGAGGACAGTGTTTTACCAACAGAAGCAAAGAATTCATTCAATATATTTGTTTGGCAGACCGGGTTATCAATATTTGCACCTTCATTATGAAGAAGTACTAACGGACTAGATGTGTTAGAGGCATTTCTATTAATGATACTATTAATAGCCTTACATTCCTTTCCGGGATTACTTAGAGTTATACACCTTATTACTATAGTAGTACCTATTACGACTCAGTTTAATTTCTTTATTAACACTTAGTTTTAATCTATTAAAACGGTTTTTGAGCTTAGTATCAAGGGGATGCTTATAAAATTTATTTCTCAATTTGTTTTTCAATTTGATTTTTTTCAGTAAAGACCTGGTGATCCACGGTTTTAACCTCACATCTGATTTTCTTTGCGTAAAGGTGTGAGTGGAATTGTTTATGTGTTCCTGTAAAATTTCTAAAAAGCTGTCATAAACTACGCTAACATCTTTCTCTGCATATACAACATACCAGTTTTCAAGGCGTAGTGCATAGTTCAGTTGGTCGTATTGAATCTTATAAATAATTGGTTGTTTCGTAGATCTTCTTCGTGGCGGATTTACCAAATTTCTGAACACAGTCCCAGTTATGCAGTGATCAGTAATGCTTAGATCAAAATTTATACATATGCAATGATTTATTGAAAACTTCGAAAACCTACCAAAAACTTGGTCAAGACAGGATCCTGAAGAGGGTCTAGTGGGCTCGTTAATAAACGAATACCGGCGTTGAACATAAAATATCTATATTAAGGTCACCTAAGATAACCAAATTTGCTCCTTTCTCGCCACTTAAAAAGTTTGAAAACTCATCCAGAAATACTTGAATTTCATACGTATGTAATCTATAGAAATATAAAAAGCTTAAATTTGCATCAAATAGTTTGCAAGAGATCTTAACAACATCTGCACCTGTAAATTGTAAGCAAACTGCCACACATTCTAACAAATCACTCACAAAAACTCCAACTCCGCCAGCAGAATAGTTCTCATTTGTGTTAGAATGAAATTTATACCCAGGGATAGAATATTCATTGCTTTCGCACTCATATATTCAAATCTCCGAAACAAAGATGAGATCCGGTAAATTCGCTAAAGCTTCTAGATTACCAAGCAACAAGTCAAAGGTTTGCTTCAAACTCCGAATGTTTTGATGTACATACAACATAAAAATAGTTTTTAATATCAGAACTAGAAAAAAATATATCATTATCAGTGTTTTTAATAGTTGAAAATGCTCTATTGATAGACATTTTTTTTGTTTTTTACTAAAGAACCGAAAGACAATTCAGATGTCTTTCAACGCCTCCAGATCAGCATAAGATCTAATAACAGTAAACTTTCCTTTTTCAACCTTTCTCATTAAAATTTGAGAATTCTGATACCATAAATACTTACAATTATTTTCTGCTTTCATTTTCTTAGCTTCCATAAATAACGCTCTAGTATAGCTAGAAACTATCATTAACAAAAATACTGCCTTTAGTACCAGCAACAAAAGAAGATGAATTAAGATTCCTTTTGGCTGATTTTTTACTTTTCATTTCTTTTTTACTTCAGCAGACGAAAAGTGGACACAAAGAATCTATATTTTTTCCATTGCTGCTGTCACCAAGAGCGTCTCGGCTGGTATTTTTCTTCCAAATGCGTTTCACATAGCATTGTCGCCCCTCATCGTTAGTTACGCTCACTCGCAAGACATCATCAAAAAGTGTTTTTGCATACTCCGCTGCATTGTTGTTAGTGATATCAGGTACACCTACGATTTCAATTATGTTCTCCCTCTCCAGTTCTTTTTGATCACTCCAATTGAGCTTTACTTCAAAAGACATAGCTTTTGCATTTAATATTTTGTTTTCATTCTCCAGCTGTTTAATTGTCGTAAGAGAGTTCCAATACATTTCATTTATGCTTATGATTTCCTTATAGAGTTTGCATGGTTATTGTTCTGCCCTCTTCGTTGTCATCAGTCTGCTGTGGGAGATCAGATGATGAATCATAAGTTGTCGGAGACCGTTGCTCAACGTTTTTATTTGGATCATTTTGTTGGACATATTGTTGAGTGCTCGTGGTTGTTGGTGTACGCTGTTTTAGGTGTTTTCTATGAAGTAGCACATTCGAAGATGTTGTTGCACGTTGTCTTGCTTCATTTTGTGAATCGTTAGTCGATTTTCCCTTGCTTAAAAATATTGTTGTTTTGCAGTTTTTTGTTGTTCAGATGATGTTGTGTAAGGCGGCGCAGCAGCTTGTAGTTGTTGTGATTTACGACGTAGGGCTGTGCACTTGTCGCATCGGTATTTTGTGTTGTTTGATACCCATTACCATGTACGCCAAATCACATGCCACAATGTTCACACAAGCACAGTGAAAAATACACGAACAGTCATCGCAAGTAACTTTGGATGTATTATTCCGGTCAATTTTGTCATTGCAAATTAAACAGTTCATATTAAATTATTTTAAGAAAACTTGGCTGAGATAAGTGTTTAATTAAAACAAAAATTTCGCACCCCATGACTTTATATTACAAAAACACGTCCGCTCACCACAAAGTTCTCTCTCTTTTCTGTTGTTACCAAGATGGTGCTGCTAACTCAGATTAACCTCCAACTCCCTTCTTCTCCGCCTTAACAAGACAGGAGAAGATATTGTCCTTATCCAAGAGCCTTGGATCATCAAATCCATCGTCCATGGACTAGGGGCTCCTGGATATACTCTTCTGTATATGAAGGACAAAGGTGAACCCAGATCCTGCATATTGGTAAGAAGTAGCACTAGTGTATTTTTACTCCCTAATTACAGCAATCGTGATGTAACCACTGTAAGATACCAAACCAGTGACAACATCTACTGGCTGGTATCGGCCACGACCACCCTGGCCCTCCTCCAGGCGACTTATTTAAAAGGATTGTCGCTGCAGCAGAACGGCAGAAGATCTGCCTCATCATTGGATACGATGCCAATGCGCATCACACAGTTTGGGGAAGTACTGAGTACTGACATAAATGAAAGGGGTGAGTGACTTTTTGATTTTATTTTAAGTACTAACCTTATAGTAAGTAATACTGGCAATGAACCTACATTCATTACCAGAATAAACAGACAAGAAGTTTCAGATATCACTCTTGTCTATGATTCGGTTCATCATAGGATTACAAATTGGAAAGTATCAACTGAAGACTCATTTTCCGATCATAGATACATTCAATTCAATCGTAATGAGGAACCTCTCTGAAAAAGTTTATTAAACCAGAACTTTTACAAAACCCCACAAGCAGGATCTAGACAAAAAAGTCAATGATCTTACCACTGCCCTTAGCCATTCACTGCACAAATCCTGTAATCTTATAAAAATAAGAGGAAAACAGAAACCACTGTGGAGCAGCTCGGGGCTAGAACCGCTCAGGAAGAAATGTAGAAAACTTTTCAACCGAGCTAAACAATCCAAAATCTCAATAGACTTGGACTCCTACAAGGAATCCCTCAAAACTTATAAATATCAATTGAGGAAAAATAAAAGAACTTCCTGGAGAAACTTCTGTGGAAAAATAGAAGATGCTTCAGAAGCTTCCAGACTAGATTAAGAAAAATCCTCTCAAAGAGTCCAACCATGCCTAGCAGTCTGAGAACAGCTGACGGCTGAACAGAATCCTACGAAGAAACGCTCAATTTGCTTCTGGACACTCACTTTACAGGCAGCTCTAAGAACTTATGCAACTATGATTCCATAGAATCAGGTAACATAATAACAAACAACCCCGATCTGATTACAAGGAAAAACTATAGTTTGGGCCTTTCGACAGCTTTGACCCAAACAAATCCCCTGGACCTGATGATATATATATAGATATTATTATCCCTGTCCTTGAAGTAATTCTCATCGGCTGTACCACCTTAAACTATATCCCCACTCAGTGGAGAGAGGTCAAGGTTGTGTTTATACCTAAGGCTGGGAAATCATCCCACGTAAACCCAAAAGATCTCCGACCAATAAGTCTATCATCTTTCCTTCTTAAAACTTTAGAACGACTGATTGATATCCACCTGCGTACAGCTATAGATCCAAAATTCTTATCAACAGCACAACACGCCTACTGTAAGGAAAATCTGTAGAAACGGCCTTACACACCTTGGTTCGTACTATAAAATATTCCCTCCATCACAAAGAATTCACTCTGGCCGCTTTCCTCGACAAAGAGGGCGCCTTCAATAACGTCAGCAACTCTGCAATTACAAAGGCACTGACGAAGCTCAAAGTAGATGGATCCATAGTGAAGTTGATAAATCTAATGCTAAAAAGCAGGAGAATCAACTCCACTCTAGGAAACTTCTCTGCAAAGAGATCTGTCAGTAGAGGAACACCGCAAGGCGGAGTCCTATCCGACCTGGGAGAACGAAGAATTTTCGAGAGATGATTCAATTCATTTCTATACAGATGGTTCAAAAACCGAAGAAGGGGCAGGCTGCGGGGTGTACTCAAACCGACTTAACGTAAGTCTATCGGTCCGCCTTCCAAACCATTCAGACTTATTATGAGTTTCAAGTGAAATCATTCCCCTCGAAAAAGATCCCATTTCACTTTTCCCTTATTATAAGTTTCGGGGGAAAAATTTTCCTCTTCTATGGAATCTAGTCGTCAATAAACTTCTAGTTGACTTTTACTTCTTTTTTTTTCTAGTTGACTTGTAGTTGAAGCTGAAGGATTCAAAGTGATTGCATATGCAGATGACGTCTCCATTCCGGTATCTGGTAAACATGCTCACGTCCTTACGGATCTGATGCAGACAGCTCTAAATACACTAGTAAAATGGGCGGAAAAATGAGATCTAGGGGTCAACCCTCAGAAAACTGAACTCGTTCTCTTCACCAGGAAATACAAAATTCTTCAACTAACAACTCCATCAATGAATGGAATCCCACTTGAACTTTCCAACGAAACTAAATATCTAGGTATAATCCTAGACAAAAAACTGAACTGGAAAGCCAATATACAGGAAAGAATCAGGCAATCCACCGTAGCATTATTTTCCTGTAAAAAGCCATTGGTAATAAATGGGGTTTCTCCCCCCAAATCACCCATTGGCTCTACACCGGGGTCATCAGAACTATACTCATATACGGAATAGTGGTATGGTGGACCGCTCTTGATAAAAGGTCCTACTGCGATAATCTAAGCAAGGTCCAACGAACAGCCTGTTTGTGTATAAGCGGAGCACCAGGAAATACAAAATTCTTCAACTAACAACTCCATCAATAAATGGAATCCCACTTGAACTTCCCAACGAAGCTAAATATCTAAGTATAATCCTAGACAAAAAACTGAACTGGAAAGCCAATATACAGGAAAGAATCAGGCAATCCACCGTAGCATTATTTTCCTGTAAAAAGCCATTGGTAATAAATGGGGTTTCTCCCCCCAAATCACCCATTGGCTCTACACCGGGGTCATCAGACCAATACTCATATACGGAATAGTGGTATGGTGGACCGCTCTTGATAAAAGGTCCTACTGCGATAATCTAAGCAAGGTCCAACGAACAGCCTGTTTGTGTATAAGCGGAGCACTGAGATCAACACCCATAGCTGCCCTAAATACACTCCTTAACCTCACACCACTAGATATCTTCAGCAAACAAATGGCCGCCAGTACAGCCATTCGTATGAGAGCTATCTGATGTCATGTGTCATTCGCCACTAACTTTTAGTTAAAGAATGTACACTATTATTCTATTTATTTTATTAATAATATTGTTATGTAGTCTTAAGTATAATGAAAGAATAAAATACTACTACTACTACTACTACTACTACTACTACTATCTCCCAATGGACCGTTAATAACATCGGCCACGCTACAATCCTGTATTTATTCAGATCAATCCCTTGCCACTCCGACAACACCATCCCCCAATCGGTTTTCGATAATAAGTTCCAAGTCTCAATCCCACCGAGAACGACCTGGGAGGACGAAGAATTTTCGAGAGATGATTCAATTCATTTCTATACAGATGGTTCAAAAACCGAAGAAGGGGCAGGCTGGGTGTACTCAAACCGACTTAACGTAAGTCTGTCGGTCCGCCTTCCAAACCATTCAGCCTTATTATGAGTTTCAAGTGAAATCATTCCCCTCGAAAAAGATCCCATTTCACTTTTCCCTTATTATAAGTTTCGGGGGAAAAATTTTCCACGGTCGAAAAATTTCCCTTCTAATGAGTTTTTTTTTCCCCGTGAAATATGAAAACGTTGAGAGCAATTTATTTCACTTACTTTTGTGAGGCGAACAAGTGAACAATAAAAAACGGAAAAATTCTAAGTCAGGAATTTTGTTCAGGTGAAACTCATAATAGCTTTTAAAATTTCGGGCGAACAAAAATGTTCCGGGCGAAAAGTTGTTCACGTGAAACTCATAATAAGGCTGATTGTAGCGTGTTCCAAGCGGAAATTCTGGCGACCAAAGAGGTCCTATCATGGCTAAAAGAAAACGTGATATCCTCAACGAATATCCGGATTTTCTCAGATAGTCAAGCAGCCCTCAAATCACTCGGCGCTGTTTCTACGAACTCAGTAACCGATAAGCGACAGTTATTCGCTTATCTCTTAAGGAGATGGCTGAACAGTTCAATATTTACCTTATTTGGGTGCCAGGGCACAGAGATATCGTGGGTAACTGCAAAGCCGATGAAATCGCCAGAGAAGGAACCGTTCTACCGATCTCAACCAGTAGGTTGAATATTGGTATAACAAATCGCTACACGTAAACTTATGCTAAAGCAAGAGGCAATGCATAGAACAAATTATAGGTGGAACAATATAACCACGTGTGTGGCAACAAAACAGATATGGCCAGGACTAGATCCAAAATGCACAAGACATTTGTTATCCATAACCAGATTGCACATTAGCTCCGTAATCAATGTCATCACCGGACATTGTCTGATAGGAAGACACGCCATAAGACTCGGCGTTTCCTCTAATGACTTCTGTAAAAGTTGCTTAGATGAGGAGGAGAATAGGAGGAGACAATCCCACACCTCCTCTGCTCATGTCCTGCACTCTCCTTTAAAAGAAAACGGCATCTAGGAAAATATTTTCTTGATGATCCAAACGATCTGGCGAACACAGATCCCCTGCATTTCCTTCGCTTTATCAAAAGCTCCAAATGGTTTTGTTAAGTGAGGTACTCCCTCGCATAATTTCTATGGTATCACAATGGACCTAATATTGGTCCAAGTGTGTCAGTTTTTTTCCTGACAGCCATTTAAACCTGACCTAACCTAACCTACACTTCAGAAGCAATGCTTCCATCGTCAGTGAGATTTATAAATTAAATTATATTAAATTAAATTATTTGTCAAAAAACTAAAACAAAAACGTTTCTAAACAAAGTTACAATTGAGTTGAGTTGAATTTGTTAAAAAAATTTTTGAATATTGAATCTTTGATTGGTCCATCATTACTATTCATTAGATTATTTTTGTTTTTAAATATGTGAAATGATTCAAAAGCGTCTAGTTCATAATTGCTATTTACATTTCTTATTAGTTTTAAATTTTGCAAACTAAGACTATAACTACTTTCTAGCATATGTTCTGCAACACTTGACTTTTCTTTTTCATTATATTTAAGATGTGCAAAATGTTCTTTAAATCTTTTTAAAATAGGTCTTCTTGTCTGTCCTATATATTGTTTTGCACAATCATTAAATCCAATAGAATAATTTCCTGATTTTTGAAGTTGTTCAATTTTATCTTTAGATTCTCCAATCCAATGAAACCTTACTGACAATCTCAGTAAGGTTTCAGAGCTAACCATAGTTGCTTCTCAGCTATGGTCAACATTCTTAAAGACGTTACGCTTTTCTGTTATCTTGACTTTTCCAAAGCGGTTAATGGAGACACTTCTTCTGAACTTAAACCAGTAAGGCAGGGAGTTCCCCTCAATTTTGGCACCTATGTTGCTTTGTAATTTTATTAATGATTTATTATATTTGTATAATTTGTACTTATTATGAAAAAAATAAAGATTCTTTAATAATAATTAAAAATAATAATGATTTATCAATATATTTCCTCCACACCATTGTCCATCAATATGCAGATGATGTTCAATTCTATGTATCCAGCCTGCTGAATAATACTTAACATCAATCCAACCCGAAACACAAGTCTACGACATTGACACCACACCATGGCTATTTCCGAAAAGTACAATAAACAAATCTCTTGACAAAATGCATAAAGAACATACTCACCCTCTAGTCTAGAAAAAAGTTTGCAGAAATAATTTCGACGAAAAAATATGATTGTGTATGTACTTTATACAGACGCATCCACAATTAACGACGCTACAAGCTACGCTGTGTATAGATACGACGAAGTTGAAGAGATAATCATTTCACAAAGGCTTACTACTCCTCACCAAAGCCTTTTTATAGGTGAAGTAATGGGATTGGTAGATGCATTCAGCTTTGCAAACGAAAGAACCGATAAAACAGCTATATACAGTGACTCCCTGAGCGCCATACGTAGTATCTTGAACAATCGAAACAGAACCCAAGTCATTTAATCCAACTTCCCAAGAATACATCTTATATGGACACCTGGGCACGAGGGATTCCAGGAAACGAAAGAGCGGATAAAACCGCCCGAGAGACACTACAGATGCCACTAGTATTTACTAGTTCTCCGTTTGCGTCATCGTTGAACAAAACGATGCTAAACACTCTACAAGATGAAGCAGATCGCCGTTGGGAAAACTCTACATCATTTCAGAAACAACATCACACGACCTTAGGAAAAGTAACTTACAACAAATCTTTAAGCCGACTACAGTCGGTGCAACTCTTCCGATCAAGGTTGGGACATACACTTCCCAACAAATTAGATTAGATTAGATTAGATTTTAGATTAGATAAAGATTTTATTGCATTTTCGAATTCTGTACACATTAAGTTTTAACAAATCTTTTACGACATGGCAAAAGCCGTCTATCAGCGCTTCCCAACAAATTACATCTATACAAAAAAGAATTACCATCATTATGCTCCTACTGCCATGAAGTTCTGACCGTGTATCACGTCTTACAAAGTTGCCCACTTACAAAAGAACACTTCAAGCATAACAGGCCACCTATTGAAAGAATTTTAGACACAACAGTGCACCCAACCAAATCGCTAATTTTCCCACTTTTTAACAAACACAAACTTAACCTTATATAAATTTACTTACTTACTAACTTACAATATTATTCTATGCTTTCCTTTTCGAATTGTAAGTTATCCTTCTGTATTTTATGACTTAAATCTTATATAACTTAATTTAAATTTGTCATTCCTTACTTAAAACTGCCATATGGGCTTTGCTCCCCGGCGCTAGATATTCCGGACAGTTTAAATTTATTTTTTACTGTTACCTGTGAAATAAATATATAAATAAATCAATCCAACCAAGCCTAAAGTTTTACCCATATCTTATAAAGATTTTGATATACCATCTATTTCTTCTAGCCTTCTAGGTAACTGCAAATTGGATATAGTGACACATGTAACAAGCCTTGATTTTGTTATAAATTGCAAATTATCTTGTTCTCATCACATTGATTGGGTTGTTAAAAAAATACATGGATGCTTTCGAAAGCTCAGGTTAACAGCAAGTTTTACGTCCCTTAAAACCAGGAAAAAACCTTTGACAAGCTTTAGTTTTACATATTATTACATACTCTGAAGTAGTCTACGGGAATTTTGATTATGTTTCCCAAGGGAAACTGCAAGTAGCGTGCAACGATTCACTTCGTTATATATATCGACTTCGGAGACATGATCACATATCAGGTTATTCGAAGGATTTTCTATGGTGTAGAGTAACTTAACGCAATATATCAACGCCAGAAATTGTATATTTTTGCATGTTATTCAAAACCGGTCTCCATTGTATCTGTTTTACAAAATTTGTTTTGCACAATCTTTGAGAACGTTAATTATATTTATAAATCTCACTGACGATGGAAGCATTGCTTCCGAAATGTGCATCTGAGGAAATATAAAAAGTGTTTTAACTGTTAAAACATCAACGCGACTCTTTTTCATTTACTCAATCAAACGTTTGAACTATCTTCCCTTTAAATCAACGGGATTTTGAGCCCAGCATACTTCAGAAAAGTTTTCTTTCAACATTTCTCCAATATAGATTGATTTCCTTTCTTTCACTTACTTTTTTTTCTTATCGTGATCTCAATTCCACTTAAATTATATTAAATTTAGATTTATTATTCTAATTGTCTATTCTAGTTGTCTAAATTATGTACTAAGTACTATAAAAGACTAAGTACAACATATTATGTTAATAAATGAAATAAATTGATAGGAGCTGCAATTAGAGTCGGTAAAAAGCCCAAAATTTGACTTATTTACCTGTTTTGTATTCATCCAAAAATCATAAAATGTATGGGTTCTTGAGTGATACGGTTTTAAAGATAAGTATGTCAACTTAAAATTGATTTAGGTCTGCACCACTAGTTTTGACAGAAATCTAACATATGTAGATAAGGGTACAACAAAGTTTGTCCTTTTTTACCTCGTCGAAAAGTGATGTCAAAGTTAAGATGTGGACTTTTTTGTTAAACAATTATTTTCTTAGAATATGACCAAGGATCACTTCCCGATGTATATAAGAATATATGGGCACTGTCCTAGGTCAACTCTAAAAATAATATAACCAGTCTACCACGACGCAGCAAGGAGAAGTATAAATGCATTCCCGAAATTGCCTATTGTAAATATACCAACCAAACTACAACTGATCGTCACCCCACGCTACCCTTCATGGTGGATCAACCAGGAACCTATAATATTGACTCTCCCAAAAAACAAAAAGCCAAACATCAGCAATATGATATATCGACAACTATTCACAGCCATTTCAGTTGATTTTAAATCAGAGGGGTGGAAATTCATCTTCACTGACGGGTCTCAAAAATTAGAGACAACACATCATTTGCGGTTACCCTAAAAAATGGAAATATATCTTGCATCGGTAACTTGAATGAATTCGCCTCAATCTTCACGGCAGAAGCATTCGCCATTTTTTTTTAATAGAATAGGGCGAAGGTAAAACCTTTACTATCACGTCGACCTGAAAGATCTTTTGTGCTGTTCCCTAAGGTTTAAACACGTAAAGTGTAGAGTTGTTCATTCGAAGCTGAGGTTATGTAAGAATCTAGGTATGTATATTCGAGGAAGCACAATAGGTTTCATTCAGACACCGCAGTGCCCAGTGCTGAGCAAGCTCTACCCGTCCCCTAAATCTATCTATCTATCTATATTCGAAAAAGAGGTATATTAAGAGTACTAGTGATTCCTATATTGAATATTTTTAAGGGCATTAACATAAAATGTGTATAACAGTTGTGCTATAGCTATACAAATACACATTCATATTCCTTTTTTATAATTTCAATTTTTTTCAATAATACACACAAGAATGTATATTAAAAGCAATTAGATAAATTTAATTAATAATTTAATAATAATTGTAGACCCTACAATTTATTTTATGTATATTTATCTGTTAGCTGTAAAACTGCTTGTAGATGAATAAATAAATAAATAAATAAATATGCAGTATGACCTATAATCTCTCTGTATAACTGATTGTCATCACATGGTATCGCATTTGTCATGTATTTTAATCTGTTAACCACACACTGGGTCCAGTGGACCCGCTCCGACTTTTAATGTAAATAATACACCCATCACATTCAAATGCTAATCTCAGCGTCACCTGTTGTAGTCTAAGGGTATTACAATAGGCTTGTATAGTTTACGCATCCCACCAAAACGTTTAGTAGCAGCTGCGAAGCATTTTTTTTTCGGGTCCGCTTTTTTTCAGCGAACCTTTATAAAAGTATTTTTATCGTAAAATATAGCATTCAATACGCTTTCTGTTAAAATTCATTTTAAGAACATGAACAAAAAATTACAAGACTTTAAAAAAATTCAATTTTCCTCATGATTTTACACAATTTTTTTTTAGATGTTTTTAAAATTTAAATTGAAAATAAGTAAAATGCAGCTCTCTTTGATAATGTTTGAACTGTATTTAAAAAAATTTTGGAGTCATTTCATGTAAAAATAAAAGAGATGTTGACATTTTTTCATGCTCGGACCCGCTCGACGCATGTGTGTGGTTTAAGTGATTTTTCGGAAGTGTGTGGTTAACGGGTTAAAATCAAAAAGACTTATCACTTTGTAATAAAGCATCGAAAAGTTAACATCGCCTCTCTTTATTTAAAAAATGGGCACGACCGGGTCGCACGAACTTGCGGTGGTGTGCTAAGTACAATACCAAAATCTGATCAGATGAACAAACAATAATAAAAAAAACTCATGAATAATTGCACTCAAACACCCATACATTTCATTATACTTGAAAAAATCTAACACAGATAAAAAGTCTAATTTTGGGTATTTTACTTTTATTGCAACAGCTTTTCAATGGGAGTACTTTTCCAAGAATTGATTATTTTAAAGTAATTTTTATGACTGTGCACTGATGAAAAGTGTAAAAAGTGTATTTGAACTGCTACCAAAATCCTAATTAACTTACCTCTTCTCAGGAAGATTTAAGTTTGGGGTATGAATGTTCAATGGGAAAATAAGTCGTTTAAAAGCGTTAGGTATTGCAGTTAATACTGACCTAGTTTCTCGAAGCCTTCGAAAGGTATTTCCAATAATATTTTGAAAAGGAAGTCTTCTGTTAGGATAAAGTTCCTGATATCTTCTGTTTGTTCTTCTTGAATTTCCATTGCAAGATCCATATACGAAAATATCTGCGTATTCTTCTTTCGTAAATGAAGGCATTACAAAAAGTTCTCTGATCAAACAGCAATCGTGACTTATATTGATAAACTGATGAACAAATTTGTTTCTTATTCTTTTATACCACTAACTTATCCATTGAACATTCATACCCCAAATTTTAACCTGTTTTGGATTTTTCCAAGTATCATAAGGCGTGTTTTTTTTTTATGCTAGTATATAGTACAGTAAAAATTTCCCTTGGGGAACAACAACAAATCATTTTACTTTCGTAATTTTCCACAGTGAAAACAGGGATGGCATTGCTGTGGATTGATAGTTTCCAGCTTTGAAAATAAGATGGCACCACCAATGATTTCAGTTCATCAAAGCTTTTTCGAAAGGACGTATTCAAAAAAAAAAGTGGTATTTGCAAAGAAATTTTTTCTCTCGATTAAAAATTAAAGAAATAAAAACTATATTCATATTGAATTTTCGCCCTGTTTCTTACCTGGTGGTGTATATAATACAGGATTTTGCACTAGTTCTTTTTTGCTGAAGCTAAAAGCTTTTCTCATGGAATTATTTGACTAAAAAATATAGCCCAATGCAAGAAAAAAACAAATCAAACAAACAAACGAAGCAGTAAAAAATGGTCAAAAGGGAAAGATATATGTATGAAAATTAAATATTCTTCAATAGAAATTCAAGTTTGGGACTAGCAGTACTTGTTTCAACTTAATTTAATTTGGGTTGTGCTTATTTGAGCGGTAGTATTACAGTTCAATTTCACGGTTTTGTAAATAGAATCAACTTATTTTATTTCTAAACCTATCGAAAAGACTGGTCAATAGTGTAAATATGCTTTACCACAGGTTTGGATAAAAAATAAATTGATTCTGTTTGCCAATGAAAAATCTCATCAAAGATTGGTTTTTAATATCTTTTTACATACTCCCCGAACATACCCGAAAGTTTTTTTCAACAAAACAGCTGACTTTGACATAGAGCTTTCTTCACTGCTGGACGATGCCTCCAAAAATAGTAAAAAAGAGCTGTAAGAGAGAATCTGATGTATGGAAAATAAGAAAAAAAAATAAATACAAATTCATACCTGGCTTTGTATCGTGATTCATTTGATAGAATAATTAACGAAACAAACCTGGTATGAATTTGATTTTGTTTCATCTTGAATTTCACAGAGAGCTTTGAAAAATAGCAACAAGCTTTGACGTTGAGCTCCATCTTGTTGCTGAAAATAGAACTGAAAATACTGTGGACAGATCGTTTTTTTTTAACTCGAATGCTGTACTATATACTAGCTTAAAAAAAACACGCCTATAAAATGTATGGGTTTTTGAGTGCACTTATTAATGAGTTTTTTTATTATTGTTTTGCTCATCTGCAAAAAAAAAAAGAAACTCTATGTTTAACAGGCATTTTCTGAAAAATCAAAAAAGAATCGAAGTCAAAACTTTGCTGGGGGAAGAAAATTCGAACACCATGAAAAATAAGCAACCCTAAGCTTATAGGAGCTCAGTTTAGATACAGTGTTAAGGATTATTATTTCTACAAAAAATTAAATCTAAAATTAGGTCTCTTCAACCAGTATTGGCAGAGAAATCGAATGTAACACAGGTCAGGGTACACCAAAGTTAGCCTTTCTTAGATTATCAAAAAGTGATGTCAAAGTTGAGAAACGGACTTTACTGCTGAATTATTTTTTTCTTAGAATATGACCAAAAATCACATCCCAAAGCATGTAACACGAATTACGAGACACCCTGTATAATTTGGTAGCGGTGTGTCCTTAAAAGAGCTTATTATTAGATCTCCCCAAGTCACTGTACCTTGTTCCAAGCAGATATTCTGGATATCAAAGCTCAGAGAAAATGTGACATTTTCGTCAAATATCCGCATCTCGGACAGCCAAGCTGCCTTTAAATCACCCGCAACTGTCGATCGTCTCTTATGGAGATGACAAAGCAGTTTAACATTAACCTTTTTCGGATGCCAGGCACAGACAATCTGGATAGCTGCAAACGATATGAACTCGCTTGAAAAGGAACTCTCATGCATTTAACAATTAACATTGGCATGAATAACTAATGATAAAGCAAGATGCTTCTTTCATGAGGAGAATGAACCAAAGCTCCTTAATCGGTGTTAAAAGTGGACACTGCCTCATAGGTAGACATGCCTCAAGCCTTAATGTCATATCAAACGACTTATATGAAATAAAAAATTTTGCGATTTTGTTAGGCTTCAATTAAAAGCAACTTATATTGTTTTCTATGTCGTTTTCCAGAAAAATGTTCACTCTTTCATTTGCAGAGGTAAGATTGACAGATTTCTTTTTGTGATTATCCAAGATTAAATAGAAACTGCCGATTGCTTTGACGAGTCAGATAAAAATTGGTGTATTTGTGTTCAAATAGAAACGGGATAGGAGAATTCACACCCAAAGTTGAAGTTGTAAAATAGCAAACTTAAGGTTAAATAAACTTAATCTAAACTTCGATCCAAATCGAAAACGTTTCGGAGTGAGTTGGCGAGTTGAAGTGTCAAATCTTTCACTCCAACTCTCTGCTATACTCTAGATTTTAGATTGGGAAAACGACATTTAAGTAAACTTTGAGTGATTTGTAGAGTTGCTGTTGTATACAAAAGTCGTTTTACGAAACTAATATCTTGATTGAATGAATTACGATTTGACCAATTGTTTAAATTATGTTTGTTTTTATGTGAAATCGGGCTTTAGAGCTAGAGTTTGGAGAATCGGATTGACGGATTTAACATTTAAACTCTCCAATTCACACGGAAACGTTTCTTCAGTGATTTCTTCACTGCCGTTTCTATTTCGGGGCAAAAGAGTGTACCCCAATACATAAACAAACTTTTATTCAACTCTGCTTGCCAAAGCGAACCACATTTTCTATTTAATTTTTGTCAGCTGCTAATGTCCACGAAATAATTTTTAAAATATAAGTGAACGACGCACGTGGAGTCGTTTTAAGCGTTTAACCCGTTAACCACACACTGGGTCCAGTGAACCCGCTCCGATTTTGACATCACATTCAAATGCTAATCTCAGCGCCGCCTGCTGTTGTCTAAGGGTACTAAAATTTAAAAAAAAAAAATTACGATTTTTTAGATGTTTTTAACGATTTTTTAGATGTTTTCAACGATTTGTTTAGATGTTTTTAAAATTTAAATTGACATTAAGTGTAATGCAGCTCTCTTTGATAATGTTTGAACTGTATGTAAAAAAAATTTGAAGTTATTTCATTCAAAAATAAAAGAGCTGTTCACATTTTTCCATGCTCGGGTCTGCTGGACCCATGTGTGTGGTTTACGTGATTTTTCGGAAGTGTGTGGAAAAGAATTCAAATTTTATCACCTAGGTAGGTATATAATCTGCAAACGCAATCACTCGAAGCTGTCAATTGAGCTTAAAAAATTATAAAAACCGACTAAAAATTAGTGCAGGAATGAAAATAGTTTTGAAAAACCACAATAGGTATCCATCACTCCAAGTCTCCAATTTACCCCAAAATGTTTTCCAAAATTGAATAGGAGTGATGGATATAATGGAGAAAATACCAAAGCATAAACAAATCTTTTTTCCAAGCAAACAGCAGTTTGATGGTTTGATCGCTGAAGGTAACAAAATTTTCTTTGAAAATCGTAAATAATTTTTACAATTTAAGTGACCGATTTAGAGCTTTGTTTTATGTGTTGAAATAAAAAAATTAATCTAGCAATATTACCACTTGAAACGCCATCCTTCAATATCGCTTCAAAGAATTAAAGAGTCGATGAAAATGGAGTGAAGGAGTGAAAATACTTTTGGAAAACGACACAATTCGTGGAAGTTAAACAGGGAATATTCAAAAGATATTATCTTAGGACTTTGTCAAGATAGTTTATCCACATTAACAATAGCTCATCTCCTTTCCTGCCCGAAAGTTCTATCAACCTGCGCAAGGCTATCCAACAACAACTTACACAACCTTTTGAAAGATATCAACATCAACAACATAAATCTAGTAGGTATACAACATAATAACGAATTAAAAACTTGAGAATCTCATCTGAAAAAAAAAAAAAAACAATAATAATAACGATCCTGTTATATACAACTTTATTATTTTAACATTCTAGTAGATAGCCCTGGCAGCTAATTCTAGTCATTATTGAATATGTAATTTACTTACTATTTAATAAAAACAAATAAATAAATAAATATCTTATGTAGGACTCTTCTCACGAATTTTTATAGTTTAATACTTTGGAAACTTCTGACGTCTTGATATGCAAAATTTTACAAAATAAGAATTAGAAACTCTTGTTTTAAATTTGTTTGAAGAAAAGCGAACGATGTGTTTTATTGATTTCAGATTTCTCACATGAGCATGTCTAAAATACAAATATATGTCGACTATATAATAAGGGCGTTCATGAAACGTAGGTAAATTTACAAAATTCATCTTTTCCATTTTACGCGGTGGTATGATAGTTATTTATGTATAAAATATATGCACTTGAATTTAGAAACAAGCTTTTTTTGTTTTAAACTTCCAACATAATAAAAATATATTTTTCCATTGGCTATTTTCAATTCCTATGAATCTATTAAAAAAAAATCATTAATTCATTGTTTTAAATGTACTTGACGAATGTTTTTACGAATTTAAGTGTTCCTGAACCAAATATTCCTTGGTAGGACACACAAATAAGAAATTAATGCAAAGTACCTGTTTTTGTTATGATTTACTATGTCGTAGAAAATATCTTTAATGTCTGACCATTAATGATATCAACTCTTATGGGGTACTTACAACACCGGAAAGATGTCAGGTGAATTAATATAATAGAATCCACTTAATCGAACAACATGATGATAAATTATTTTGATACGCACAATTCATATACGCGAATCTAAATTTTGAGTTTTAGTGTGAGCAGATCGTGTGAAAAAAAAACACTTTCAATTTCGTAAGTATTTTTGGCAGGTCCAAAAAAACACAATACATATTTCAAGACGGAATAATATACGAAATACAAGATACGACCGACGCTGTTCAAATTAAACCACAGAGGAGATAAAATAAGAGGGCAAACCAGACACACAACGGCATCTGTCCTCAAATTGATTTTACAGACCCCACTTTTACCTCGTTTCCACTTCGAATTGAATCACACTTCAATTCGAATTAGTGCCAGTGTATACCTACATCGAATTGAAATAGGATTACCCGATCCGATACAGCTCTTGTAGCTGGATCGATCCAAAAGAGTGTGTTTTATACCTAGATTACTCGATTCAGTGGGTAAGTAGCTTAGATGAATAAAGAACAAGATGGAAAACCACACTAACGCATTGATACCTCCCCACAAGCTGGTGCACGCACTCATTCACAAAATTTCACTAGCGCTACTTTATATTCGGATCTCAACACTGGGCTTACACAAAATCTCACTAGCTCCACTTTATATTCGGATCTCAACACTGGGCTTACACAAAATTGTACCAATACTACTTTAAGCTACGTGCAGACGGCATATAAAAGCCGCACATATGTGCGGTTCTGACGTCATTTTTACGTCATAATTTGCGAATATTGACGCATATAGTCTGAACACCCTTTTGGGACAGTCCGCACATGAACGCAAATGGTTTGCGGACGATGTGCGACAGCAAAACCGCACATAAATGTGCGGCATTTTCGCAAATCGTCTGAACACCCTCGCACATTTTTTGTGACACTTTGCGTGCATGTGCGTACATGTGCGGTCGTCGTAATCATATGCGTTGACACGAAAATAGGACAACGCAAATGTGCATATTTTACGCAAATCAATAGTGATTTTGAAGTGTAGTAGTGATCATTGTTCAAGTAAAGAGAGTAAAAAAATTAAATGAGAGAACGCGAAATAGATTCCGAGGGTCCCCAGCAAAATAAATCACCCCGCAAAACAAAATCAGAATCCGGGATTCGAATTGTGCAGCACAACTGGACGCCTGATGTTGCTGTTAAAGAAGCTAAGTGCAAGTGGGGCTGCTTGTGGGTAACGTTCAAGCCAAATTTTGCAAAACTTCGCACCAAAAAGTTGGGTCGAAGCACAGAATCATCCTCCGTGCATATTGGTAGTTCTTTAATCAAATGTTGTTTTTGAAGGCGAACGATATAAAAAGATCCTATTTATGTTTCGTCCACGGACCTTGTAAGTTTTTCTAAAATGCTGGTTTTTGTTTTTATAAAAACAATTTTCTTTTATTTTATAGGAATTTGCTACTCTCTTTAATAACGCCGTTACAGATGACTTACCATTGTCATTTGTCAGAACCTATAGTCAGCCAGCAGCGCAAACGTAGATGTGTCACGAAAGCCTTTACAACGCTTGAATCACTATTTATTAGATTTCTTGAAGGATGATTCACGTTCGTCATCGGTTTATTTGGTTCGTTTTCTCAAGAGTACTGAAGAGGAAGTCGATATAGACGTTTTAGAACCGATCATCGTTGATAATGATGAAGAGGAAAGAACGAGCTGATTGATTGAACTTTCAATTGATTGCAAAGGTTGTGGTTCGACCGAAGAATTGGAGGAGGAGCTGATTGATTTCTAATTTCATCCCATTTAATGGCTTCAATCACCAAAAATTTACTGTTTCTGTGTTTTTGACTCTGTACTGTATGTACTTAAATAATAGTAGAACTGTGGAGTATTTGGTTTTTTGTTAATTTAAGTATTTATTTTTTAACATTTTTTTTTTTTTAATTCTAAAATAATAAACAAACTGAAATTGATTGTAAATCATAAACAAACAACTTTTTCTTATGTTTTAAGGTGAGCATGAGCATATTGCCATTCAATATCGCCTTCTTCGGTGAAGAAGTGCGTGAGCTCTTTTCGAATGTCTCTGTCTGTTTCAGATCCTCGTCTCGTTTCTGATCCTCTCGTGATCGTATTTCTTCAAGGGTAGCTTCGGTCTGGCGATACAGAAGCAAGTCGTTCGTTCACACATCCGTAACTGTTCCACACCCGATTCTTCGCGAACTTCACTTTTCTCATCTTTTTCATGATTCTAATGCCAAAACAGCAATAGCAGCCCACTTTCTTTTTAACATTTTCAATTTATTGTAGTAAACAATGACAAAAAATTAGCAAAACACAAAAGTCAAACAATCGATTAAATTAACGCAAACTTGCATATGCACGCAAATGGTTGATGTGCGTATTTTTCTGCATATCGTGTGAACACGTCGCACATCGACCGAAAAATGTGCGTATTCATATGCGTACATTTGATGTGCGAGCAAATCAACGCAAACTAATGTGCGGCTTTTGGGACAGATTCCGCACATCGTCTGAGCACCCTTATATGCGAGTTTGCGTACACTGATTTACGTATAGCATTTGCGTTGAATTTACAACTTTTTATGTGACGTCAGAACCGCACATATGTGCGGCTTTTTATATGCCGTCTGCACGTAGCTTTATTCTCGTCTGGGAACCGGTTTTTGATTTTTTTTTTTTTTTACTTTTAGTCACCTTAAGGCTACGTCTGGCAGAATTTTTGGAATTAAAACTTTTTTTTTTGTTTTGTAAATAAAATTTATTTGTTATTATATACTTTTTAAAGGATTTGGAAATAAAAATTAAGGCATCAAAATATTTTCTTTTTTGTTAAAGTTTACTCTGAGTACTCTCCTCCCTTCTATTTCTTTTTTTTTTAACGTTTCTTAAGAGAAATAGACAGAAAAGTATGACTGCTTAAAAAATATGTACTAAAGCAAAACAGTGACAATTAAATATTCACCCCGATTGTAGAATCCGAAAAATGGGCTGCGGAAGCGATCCGCACGAGTTTGGATATTTTTGCTATTATCGAGCCCGCATTGAATCCGACGTTGTGGAAGTGAAAGGTTGTTGATAATACAGGTTAAAAAAGTCGTATTACCGAATCCGTTGCTCATCCGCAGTCCATACAATTTTTGACGTTTCTCATCCGCACCAAAATTGTTGCGGATAAAAAGCGAATGTTCATTGTTTTGAACAAGAAATGAATTTAATAAGGCTGGGTTTAACTTCGGTAACTGCAAGAGGTGAGTAATAAGCCCCACTTGTTCCGTCATTCTCCAACCACATAACCTATGATTTTTTAATTTAATTGTTTTTCATTTTTCTAGAAATGCCCAGCTCATGCAAAATTTGTTTGTGCCTCCAAAGGTTGTTAAGACCGGTACAACAATTGTCGGTATCATATACAAAGATGGGGCGATTCTTGGTGCTGATACTTGTGCCACCGAAGGCCCCATTGTTTCCGACAAGAACTGTGCCAAGATTCACTACTTGGCCAAGAATATGTAGTAAGTACCAACGAAAGATTACTTTTATCCATATGCCGTTAGATAAAATCTTGTTTTCAGTTGCTGTGAAGCGGGAACAGCTGCCGACACAAAAATGACTACCGATTCAATCGCGTCTCAATTAGAAATACATCGTCTGAACACTGGCCGTCAAGTACCAGTTGTTGCGGCCAATACTTTGCTTAAGCAGATGTTGTTCCGCTACCAAGGACACATTAGTGCAGTTCTGGTTTTGGGTGGAGTCGACAAGACTGGCGCTTACATCTACAGCATCCATCCACATATGGATCTACCGGCAAGCTGCCTTAAGCCACCATGGGTTCTGGTGGCTTGGCAGCTATGTCTGTCTTTGAGTCACGTTCGAAGCCCGACATGGAAGAAGAGGAAGGCAATCTGCTTGTTCTCGATGCTATCGGTGCAGGTATTTTTAATGACTTGGGTTCCGGATCAAACGTCGATTTGTGTGTGATTCGAACGGATTCCAGTGATTGTTTGAGGAACTATGAGCTGTTCAACCAAAATTGCACAAGGAAGGTAGGGAATACTGAATTGTTTTTTTGTATTGTGCTGATGTGCTGATGGTCCATTATTTTAGCTGAATTACGATTTCAAACTGGGAACCACTGAACACGAAAATTCATAGGTTCGAGGCTACCGAGGAAGTTTTGCCAGTTCCAATGGAAGAATAAGTTTTTGGTGGGAGAAGCTGGCCACGAAGAATAGATTTTGATTGTAAAATAATTTATGAAATTTAATATACTGAGAGTGAAATGGTTTTGTCCTTTTTTTATTAATTTTAACCGTTTTTCATTTTCTTAAGTCTTACGAAAAACTTCCCAGTAATATTGTTCTTTATGTGGTGTGCGTTTGGTTTGTTTTGGAAAAAAAACTTTGTAAGAGAAGAGAACAATGTGGTTCGAGCCACAGAGTAGAACCAGAGAGTCATCTCCCACCATCTCCACTGCAACAGGCAATTTTGCCAAAGCACCAAATCTGATGTCGGAATTCCAAACCCGTCGAAATTCCTAGCTTCTTTTATTTGTCTCAATTTTATAGTTTACCATGTTTTTGCAGAATACAGCATGATAAATATGTAGTTGAGTTTGCAAAAGTTTTTACTGCCTCTAAGTTATAACTCGAGGGAATTTTAATGTGTACACTATTGGCATTGAGCGGTTCACTCAAACACTACTAGCATCATAAGCAGAAGCAGCATAAAAAATCCAAAAGTAAACGAAAGTAAGGTTAATACCATACCTTACGTCGCCAAGTGATATTTAAAATGCAACTTCGACTGGCAAGACTTACGTTTTCGAAAATTCGCAAAAATTGATACCAATTCTTTCTTTGATGTTTCTGGGATTCGAACGTTGAATCTCCTACGTAGCGCAACCGGCAAACAACTAAGCACTGAATAGGAAGAGTCCAAGCACCTAGTCCACAATTCTTAGGAAACAAACATATTGACAAAATATACAAAAAACTGTAGCCACAATTACAAAGTTTTTTTTTTAATAATAAAAAAACAAGGCTAAGAAAAATTAACATCTTCATCTGTATACTGTTCCATTGGTACTGCTTCCTTTGCGTTATCACATTCCATTCCTTCAACGTCGCGGCATACAGCAGACTGTAATTCTCGTTTAACCTCGGGTTCTTTTTTTTGGATGCGTGTGTGTCCTAATGGAAGAAAAGAAATGTTAGGACTGAAACACAAGTTAAACAAAATAGTTTTAGCTCACTTGAGCAAATTCAGTACAGCTTCCTTCTGGTAAGAGGATATGTCGTTCTTGTGTTGCTGGGAAGTTTTTTCTTTCAAACGAAGCGGGTCAGTTTAATTCACTCTTTATATTAATCAACACTAACTTACCTCTTAGTAACGACTTTGGAATGTTCAGATCCTTCCCAGCGTAGTTATTGAACTCATCAAAACAATAGGGGATCCATGTGCCAAAATGCAAAGTCGACTCTCTCCCCATGTCGATGTCGTTATCTACCTCCGGTTGTGGATGAATGGGTTGTAGCATCGATAGAATTTCAACACAATTATTTATTAACGTTTGCCTTAAGAACCTATCTGCATTCAGATCTGATTCTTCAGTGAAAGAGGAACGCTCAATCAAGTCTTGATGTAGAATACCTGAACATAGAATTACTTAAGTTTTTATCCAATCTCAGATAGACTAAAACAAGGCCCACCTGTTAAGAAGTCTCTTCTTTCGTCCTGCTCTATGGACAAACTTCTGACGATGGTGTTATAGATTTCGATAGTTGAGCAACTCTATGCATAGTCCATCCATCTGATTCAGCTGTTCATTCGGTGTAATTAAGGGGTCCAGTCAACCTTGAAATACCCTCAACTCATCCATCACATGAATTTTCCATCGCTTCACTTTTTAAATAAAACTTTGTGTACCTAAAAGAATAAGATAAAAAATTAATTGTTAAATTGTAATTTAGTTCAATTGTTTTACTTGTACCGTCGCTATAGTTCTGGATCGCGAGAATACAATCGAAGCTCCCAACTAAATCCACACAATGGATCTGAGCTAATACTTCCACTAATGTTTTCAGTGCATTAAATTGGCTTTGCGGGAACTGATACGCTAAGGTCAAATCAAGTGATTTAACGTGTGGCTCCAATGATATTGCTAAAAGAAGACATATAGAAGAAAAAGACACAAATAACGAAGAGTTTCTTGGTGTTTTCTGAAAGAATAGGTTATGTATGTATTGTCTTGGACTCATACAGCCGTATTTATTAGATTTTCTTAAGACGTCTCTTAGACGTTGATTAGTTAAGTTTCAATTAAAATTTAATAAGAACTTAAGAGAGGTTGATTAAATTCGTATCGATAATCGATTCTGCGCCGATGCTTAACTAATTGATAGTTGTGTCAAAATAAAGTAGCAAAAACAGAAATCTAGTCCAATTTAAACTGCGTTTTGACAACCATTCGTTTGTAAACAAATGTGGTGCCTTTTTGCTTATCAAAAAAAAAAAAAAAAACACTATGTACGAGTATCATCAACCTAAAATGTGATGGAAATTTCTTTCGAATTTTAATTTAAAACTAACGCAACGCATTGTTGGTTTTAGGCCCTTATTATAAGTAGCAAATCGACCGTTCGACCATGGAACAATCTTTCTTTGCCAAGCAAAATTGCAATTCCCTAAGAATCTCTTAACTCTGGTTGTAGGCACACGACATCCATGGCGAAATGGATAAAGCATAAATACTGCGAGGTCGTTCGACCACCATAAACATCCAAAATGATTTTTCTCTATTATCACCTCAACAGCAGGAAAATATGCCTTGAAAAATGCATATCTTTCAGAACCGCACTGACGAGAATGGTTACTGCGAGAACAACGCGTTTGGCCTTGTAGCACTGTGGAGCTTTTGTGCCAGCATTTTAGGTTTCTATTTATTAATCATGACATCTGAAAAAATCTTAGCACATTAAAAACATTCAAATCATGAAGAAAATCTTCTATATTTTTGATTTAAGAAAAGTTTTTTCTTTGAAATTATATTACCTACAAAACAGAGCGAAATTGACACCGATTTTCCCGAAACGTCACAATGAATTTTTAATTTGGGTTTAAGAGACCTTTAAACGTCATTATTGGCATTTAAGTTAAGAGGGCTCTTAGCAAGGTTACTTAAATGTGAAATTTGATTATCGATACGGATTCGTTACTTAAGTGTAACTTAAAGGCCAATTAAATCTAATCGATGATTAAAAGTTCTTTATAGATACGGCTGATAGACTTTGATCAGCCAGCTAATGAAGAACAGTGACATGCTTTTTTTAAATTCCAGCACAAGCAATAACAACTCTCGGAGGGGTAGAAAATCTTCGCATTTTAGCTGCAGTACAATTACACTATACTTTTTAGCATCATTGGCACCATTAAATACTTCGTTCCTTAAAAGCGGATACGGTTTACCAAAATTCATCGTCTTGAGTGCCTGTTGAGAAAAAACATTTTTTGAGCGAATACTTACTTCTTAAGACCAAATTTATCAAATTACCTTTAAGTAAATCTTAGGCAGGTGTAGGAAGAGCAAAGTCACGCTAAAGAATCGTAGCTTGCTCCCAAAATTTGTAGTTGAAATCTCCAAATCTATTTATTATGTAAATTTTAATTTCTAATTCTTTTTTTACGGATGGAGAATGACAAATGTCAAAACAAACCAGCTGACAAATGGTTTAGGGTAATGGTAAAGTGGTGTTGCGGATCGACATTGCAGTTCATCCGCCGGATTCAATAATTGAACTCAATGCGGATGCGGATGCCTTGCGGATCGGATGAAATCCGCGGGAATAGGTTATTGCGGATTCCATAATCGACATGATTAATTCATTTTTCATTTGTTTGATGAAAGAGATTCCTACTTAAGTTTTCGATTCCCTTCTTGAAGCTGTGTTGAAAATTTAAGAAGTTAATTAATTGAATTAAAAAAAAAGACAAAAGTAAAATAATTGAAAGCGGATATCAAAATATGTACACATTTTTTGAAAAACTTATCTAAGCCAAAATATTGAAGTGCAGCAATCTTGTAGATATTATGGAGAGCTCAGAAAGCCTTCATTCATCTCTGTAGCACAATTATTAACGAAGCACCAACACTTCAAGTTCTAATTTTTTTGAACAAATTGAAAGCGGACATCAAACTATGTACACATTTTTTGAAAAACTTATTTCAGCCAAAATATTGAAATGCAGCAACCTTGTAAATATTATGGAGAGCTCAGAAAGTCTTCATTCATCTCTGTAGCACAATTATTAACAAAGCACCAACACTTTTAGTTTTATTTTTTTTGTGTTAAGAAAAATTGAAAACTTAAAGCGTTAGCGCTTTGTTAATAATTGTGCTACTGAGATGAATGAAGGCTTTCTGAGCTCAACAGAACGTAGACAAAAAATCCACATTTAAAGATTTTGATTGAGACAAGTTTTTAAAAAATTTTCTACCGAGCTTATAATAAAAACAAAAAATCAAAACTAAAAGTGATGGTGCTTTGTTAATAATTGTGCTACAGAGATGAATGAAGGCTTTCTGAGTTCTCCATAATGTCTATAAGATTGCTTAATTTAAGGATTTTGGCTAAAATAAGTTTTTCAAAAAATGTGTACATAGTTTCATGTCCACTTTCAATTTGTTCAAAAAAAAGTAAAACTTAAAGTGTTGGTGCTTCGTTAATACTTGCGCTACAGATATGAATGAAGGCTTTCTGAGCTCTCCATAATGTCTACAAGATTGCTGCATTTCAATATTTTGACTGAGATAAGTTTTTCAAAAAAATGTCTACATAGTTTGATATTTAAGATTTGGTATTAAAAAAGAAATAAGACAAATAACCGAGCTGAGGGAGCGAATCACAATATAATGAGTCCCAATAGAATCAGTATAGTTGCATGTTTATGAGTTTTCACATCTTGCCCAACTTTACAAAAAAAAATTGAGTTTTTTAAAAACTATAACTTTGGTGCTGTTCAAACCCTGTCCTTAAGAATTTTTCAGTAGTGTGGTGAAAATTAAATTTCAGGTTATGTTTTAAATTGACAAGCAAAAACAATAGTTTCAAACATGAAGGCTGATTTTTATTATCCAAATACAAAAACATCTACTTTCAATGGGATATCAACGGGTAAAAAATAAAAACTTAATGGAAATATTGTTTTTGAATATATATCACTGTTTCAGAACTCCAAATTAAGCTGCGTAAACGAGATTATGACTTCTCGAGATGTAAAAAAAATTCTTCCGGATTGCGATCGACGAAAGGAAGAACAGAAGAAAAAACAAAGCGACAATAAATATGACCAGGAAGAAACCAAGACGGAGAATGATATTATCAAAAAAGACGAAAGCAGCGATAATATCAAAGATGGGACAATGGGAGCAGATGAAACTGACCAAAATGTAGAACCTAATCAAACTAGTGGTGCTGTGGAAGCGAATGGAAATAAAATGTCTGTTGGATGCGCTGTTGATGAAGAATCCCTAGGTCGTGATGCTGCCATTAAGAAGAACGTAGCCTTTTTTAACAAATTGATTCTAATTTGTGCGACTCATGGGAATAAAGTCAGCACCTAAGTCAGGCGACGCCGACGGTGATACTGCAACGGCAGTAGAAAAGCACGGTCCTGACGTCAAGTCAAGACAAGCAATGTTTTCCAGCACGGAGCAGCAATATGAGGTTGCACGGCAGGTCACACATACAATGCAAAGTGTCGGACTAGGGTTTTGCTCTCACAACAATGTTAAACAGTAAGTTGTTACAAACAAATTAAACGAAAAAAAGTGTTAAACGAAAAAAAATAAAGATTTTTTATGATCTAAAATCAAAAGAAAGGTTTTCTCTTTTTATTTTTGGAAATTTGAAGTTTATGTTTGGTTGGATGTGATGATTCTTCCTGTTCGTCACTAACATCTTTAGTGTTCATCATGTTCGCTATTTTCGTGGTCTTCAACTTTTGCCATTAGTTTTTTATTTCGAGATCATAGTTTTTCCATTCAGTAACAATGCGTTGGGCAGCTGTTAGTTTTGCTTCTTTTGCTTGTGGGTTGTTGCAGAGATCAATTACCTTTGCGTTTTTGAATTTACTGTCACTGCACCAGGTTTGACCACCAGCCTGTGGATTCTTGATTCAACAAGAATCAAACGGAACTTGCCATCCTTGTTTTTACGATTACCTTCCAAATGCTTGTGCATAGCAACAGCCCTCTTAATCAAATGGTACAGATCCTCTGGGATGTCGGGTTTAAGGCCAACCGACTTCATGATACAAATAATCTTGTTTCCATTTACGAAACGCACTTGTGCAACACCATAAGAATCACGAAGGATAATATCTGTGTAAGGAATAAGTATGCGCTTGTTTATTTGTTACCAACGACATAACCTTACAATGCTTACCGATTTTGGATGGGGTCATATACTTCTTGCCCAATTTCTTGATTTGTTCTCTGACATCCTCGGCGTTAAGCTTAAGCCATGAAGGAACTGTTCTTCGGTATGGGAGAGCGGATTGGGAAACACCCTTGCTGTGAAATTATACAAAATAAAATAAAAATTGCCGATTAGTATGAGGGCAGGCGATGAAGCACATGTATGATAAGTTCAAAATTCACATCAAAAATGCAACTTTGACACGGAATTTTTATCTTCGATTGGCGAAGATGGAATAATGGTCACTTTAATATACAATTTTAACACAATTGATGGTATTTTATTAGGAAAAAATGTATTACGATCCCGACTGTAAAGAAATTCCTCTTCTGAAAATAAATAAAATGACTGAAATCTGAAACGTCAAATGAGAATAAACTCACCACACATATACTTCCACAACTTTTTTGCGCCATTTTTTTCAGCTCAAACGTATTCACAGATGGATGCTGCGATTACAAAAACAACAATGTAAACAAATGGAAGTAGCGGGGCAAGAGAGGTAATGGTTTTCCATCTTGTTCTTTATTCATCTAAGGTAAGTAGATACCTGCATCGAAATCATAATCATAATCCGATTCGATTACCCGATTCTAAGTGGAAACGAGGTATTTGTTTTCAGATTGGTTGCGTTCGGATTTTTACCTAAGACGAACTAGATTCCTTTCGTGACATTTGTTGTTAGTGTAATCCCATGTTAGAAAGCAACTGACTGCAAAACATCTTTTGAGGGGAAAGCGATCCAAAGGTACCTTAAAAATCATGGTATAGCAAGCTACCCAATTTGAAATTTGAGAACAGCTGACTTGGATTCATTTTTGTTTTGCTTTCTGTCATAGTGCTTTGTTGCAAAATTGGTTTTTGTAAACATAAAATTTAAAATATGGTGCTCCTAATCAATCTTAACGACGTTGTTTACGAAGTAAACGATTGTGAAGAAGTTTGCAATCGAATAATAAGTGGTACGTGTTGTTTGCAATTTTTAAAGCACATTTGGTTTGATTTGTTCTCACTTCGATTTATCAGCTGTTTCTGATTTGATAGATACCTAATCTAAGTCGTTCGAAAACTTAGCCGGATACAAAGGTATCCTAGTCATGCTACCCATTTTTTTCGAACGCACCCATTTCAAAACCCTTAAGCCTTAGAGGAATAAAGAACAAGAGGGAAAACCACACACACATAACGGCATCTGCCCTCAAAGAGTACTATGAAACGGTGAAATTTGTTGCATGCAATTTCTTCCAATTCTTTTTTGTTCTGCTATCCCGTGTCGCAAGTGTTATTACACGATGAAATCCAGTTTCATGAAACTAGTGTCACATTTCTCTTTATCTTTCATTCGGTGATTTCGTTTTGGGGAAAAATAATTATCTACTAGTGTCTGGTTGCTTCAAAACCTATTTTGTTGGCAATTGAAAAAGAAAAAAGTCATTATTATAAGCATTATTGCTTATTACTGAACTAAATGAAACAGAATAAACAAAAACACGAATAAGAACTTAGAGAAACGTCAAAGCTGTTTCAGCAAAACCAAAACCCATGAGACATACGGTAGCTCATTGTTAAGGACATCTCATTGTTGATTAAGGACATGGCAATTTAGCCGTCTGACTGTTATGACATATAATGATGACTTAGATAAATTTTTGTGTAAAAAGTATTAGGATTGCGAAATAACCATTTTAATGACTTGAAACAAAAACAAGTAAATATAAAACCAAGAGCTTACAATTCAAAATTTAAGCTTATTAATAATATTGTAACGTGCGCTTAGTTCGAAAAATAAAACTTCACTTTTCAATTTATTTCAACCACTTTTATTCAGTCTCTATACTTTATTCGATCTCAACTCGACTTTTGGACTATCACTTGTATTTACTCTTAACTTTCTCACTCTATAAACAAAAACTGCCCTCTGGTTGTCTCGGGCGGGCTATTTATATCGAATGACATTTCATCTAGAACTCTCCAGTAACTTCCACATGGTCTGCAACTCTCCACTGTTTTGGCTGTCAAACATTTTCTCTCCTAGAATTTCTACACTTACACTAGTGCTCCCAGATGTGTTTTTCGGCTGAACGTTTTCGATTAGGAAATTGGTATTAAATGTTGGGTTCACGTTACACTGCCCCCTCCTTAAGATTTTTCGTCCCGATTAATTCCATCTGCAGCTTCGCCACTATATCGATGCAGCCGAACACAATGAACTACTTTTAACTTGACTCTTAGTCCTCTTTGGATGCGGTAAACCACGTCGTTAATCCTCGTGACAGCAGTTTCGGTAACAAACCCTTTTGACGATGAGGATTATAAAGCCACACACGATCTCCTGCTTGGAGTCCTGCCGTTGTCGCTTTTGTGTCGTACCGTGTCTTCATCCAGTCGCTGTAGGTTTTCATCCGTTCCCTTGTTCTTTTATGGATGTCAGTGAGTCTCTCCTTGAGGTCGTCCACATACTCGTTCGTGTCCTGTGGCTCTTCTGTGGGGCATCCATATTTAAGTTTGCTATGCAGCCGCATGGGTCTTTTCGAGTACATTCGAATGCCATTCGGGCTTAAAAATGCGCCTGCAACCTTCCAGCGGTTGATGAATCATGTATTGCGTGATTTTGTAAATAAATCTTGCGTAATATACATGGATGACATTCTTATTTTTTCTACTTCATTAAGTGAACATTTTGAAACACTCAAAAATATATTTAAGAAACTTAATGAATATAATTTGAAGGTTCAAATGTCAAAATGTCAATTTTTGGCGAAACAAACTGGGTTCTTAGGACACATAGTTTCATCTGAAGGCATCAAGCCTAATCCAACAAAAATCAACGCTATAAACAAAGTGGGTTTACCTAAGACAATAAAACAAATTAGATCATTTCTTGGTCTTACCGGGTATTACCGGAAGCTTATTCAGAACTATTCTATGATAGGAAGTCCGATTATTAAATATTTAAAGAAAGGTGCTTGTATGAAACAAATTGAAATGGACAACGAATATATAGAAGCATTCGAAAAATTAAAGAAACTTATAACGACGTACCCGATCCTTGCTTTCCCAAATTTTGATAAAAAGTTTACTTTGACGACGGATGCTAGCAATCTTGCTATAGGTGCCGTATTAAGTCAAGAAGGTAAACCAGTATGTTATGCGAGCCGTACGTTAAACGGCCACGAAAAAAATTACTCGACTTTGGAAAAGGAATTGTTAGCGATTGTATGGGCGGTTAAATATTTTTGACCATACCTTTTTGGACGAAAGTTTTTGGTCCAAACGGATCACCAACCCTTAAAATGGCTTTATTCATTGAAAGATCCAAACCAAAAGATAATTCGTTGGAAAATATCTCTAGGCGAATATGAATTCGACGTCGAGTACTTAAAAGGCAAAGATAATAAGGTTGCCGACTTTCTGAGTAGAATAGAAGAATCGGAAAGCAATTTCAACTTAGATTCGATTTTTCAAATTTCGGATGAAGTTATTGAAATTGAGAGTGATAATTGCGATGATCAATTACTTTCCTCAACAGGAGCAACCATCCATTCTAGCCCAGAGGATTTGAATGATCGTCAAAACGAAAAATTCTGAAATAGAATTTTGTTTTCGTAAGTATAAAATAATTTATATTGAAGAAAACGATTTGAGTAGAGATCACTACTTAAACGATTTGTTTAGAAATCATTTAAGGAACGGTAAAATAGGCATCTATTCAGAATTGAATGACCAAAAGTATAATATCATTCAGCAAAAATTAGTTAACTTATTTAATAATGATGCAAAGATCAAATTTATTAAATGTACCAAACTAGCAACTGACTTAATAAATGAAGAACAGTTGTATTCTGAAATAGAGAAAGTTCACTTGAACACAAATCATCGTGGAGTTTTAGAAAACTTTGAAGAAATGAAAAACAAATTTTTTTGTCCGAATTTGATTAAGTTTATCAATAGATTTATCAATAACTGCGTAACTTGTGCCGAAAATAAATATGATAGGAAACCAATAAAAAAGTTCTTTAACGCTACAGAAACTCCAAACAAGCCTAATGTGATAGTACACATGGACATATTTCAAATCCATAAAACTTATTTCTTAACAACGATAGATCGATTTACGAAACTAGCTTCCGTTCATAAAATTAATGATAAAAATATGTTAACCGTAAAAATGAAGTTAGAAGAACGGATATCTTATTTAGGAAAACCAGAAACTCTTATAATGGATAATGAATTCAATAACACTTTAATAAAGTTTTTCTGCAGAGAAAAAGGAATTACAACACATTTTACTACCCCCAATTCTCACACAGGAAATTCCGATATCGAACGGTTTCATTCGACTTTATTGGAACATATCAGAGTTCTTAAACGTAGTGATGAAAATATGGGAATAGAAGAATTGGTCATAAGATCGGTAGGCTTTTACAACAACTCCATTCATTCTACCATAAAAGTCAAACCTATGGATTTTATTAATCACGAAGAAATAGATTTAAATAAAATTGCTTTAAATATGCAAGAAAGGAAGAAAAAAGCTATAGATAGAATAAATGCTAAACGAGAACCTGTACCAAACTTTAACGTACCTACTTTAACGTACCTCAGACAAAAAACTGAGAAAAGATATAACAAATTTAACCCTAGCAACCCAAATAAAATTGACATAACGCAAATGAGAAGACCTCTAAAAAATATCTCTTTTCTAGATAACGATCTGCGTAATGCTTCTGGCAATCATAATGCCTACAATCATATCGGGGTCCCTCCAAGTTCAACAAATAATGGACAATAGCGGATTTATAGAAGTGAAATTAACAGAGAACCAATTGGTTACTGAAACCGATCTGATATTGCATATCATTGATCCAAAAGATATAATAAGTTTGTTAAACGAAATAATTCAATATCTTGAACCCCTACATGCAGACCATAAAGTATTACTTGGCTCACCGATAGATTTACTGAAAAGTAAAGTTAAGACTTTACTCCCTAAGCATAGAAATAAGCGTGGCCTCATCAATGCCGTAGGCCAAGTATGTAACTTTTTATTTGGCGCCATGGACGATAAAGATAGAATTGACATTGAAAATCACTTAAACACCGTTGACTCTCATTTACATAACTCTATAACTGCACTTAATCAACAAGTGAAGATTAACAAACATTTTAATCAAACATTCATGAATCTTAGAGATATTTTATATAAGAACCGTTATCAAATGTTAGACCATTTAGATCATGTAGATTGGGCTATTAAAAATCTTATCCTGCTTAACGCATATCATGAACAGTTATTCAAATTAAATACTTTAACAAATCAAATCGAACAGATTCAAGACAGTGTTACTACCGCAAGAAACGGAATAATTCATCCAGGCATACTCACAAAAGACGAAATTGATAATTACCAAATAGATTTAAATAAATTGAAATATTTAAGAATAGGTGTAGCTGAATACAAAAACAATCTATTAGTTTTTGTGATTAAAGTGCCGAAAACCTTAATAACCATTCAGTTAAAAGCAATTATACCAATTCCAAACAATGAATTTAAGGAAATTGATGCATTTATTGAAAAAATATTTGAATTCGCAAACCAAACATATTCCTATGAGGAAAATAAAGTATTAAATGAACTAAAATTGTCAAAACATTGCAGTATTTTAAGAAATTGCAATTATATTATTAATAATTTCACAGAAATCGTAACTATAGACGAAGATCTTATACTTGTAAAAAACTCAAAAAATACAAATTTGCAACAAAATTGCGATTCAAGAAGAATCATTTTAAATGGAAATTATTTAATCCAATTTGGTCTGTGTAAACTAAGAATTTATAATCACTATTTTGAAAATAACAAAACTGTGTTTTACGAAAATTCACTTACCCGAAAACAAACGCAACATTTAATTTTTCAAAGAAAATCACTTTTGATGATATTGCATTAACAAATGAGCAAAATATTAATGAAATTGTTGAATTGAAATATCATAAAAAAGTTTCATATGTACTTCTTATAACTTTTACAGCCGTATTTATAATCGCATTTTAAACTCCGCGGAACTTTAAAACACGCTTAATCGTTGATTTAATCAAAATTCGTATTTATAATCATTTTTCGGCAGTGAATAAGGGCTGATTAGCTTAAACGCAGAAATGTGTGTTTTAAGCGTGTTTTAAGCGTGTTTAAGCGTATAAATGTCATTTGATTTTGAGTATTGAGTTGTCATTCAGCGGTTTATTTACATCTTTGAGAATTTTAAAAATAACTAAAATGGAAATGTACTCAAATTACGTTAACTTTCTGCATAATTTGGATGTAGTAAATGTGTTTTCAATTGAAAGAAGTAGAGCGCAGAAAGTCTACAAAAAAAGATTTGATCCTATGAAGCTTAAGGAATCATTATTTTGGCAGAAATATAGATTTTCTAAATTGAATATGAAGAAAATTATAGACCAACAACAATTATAGAATATATAGATTTTGATGGGTCCGTTTTCCAAAGCAATTAGTAGGTATTAAAAATTTTATAAACTTAAACCGAACAACCGAACACCGAACGTAAATAAAAACAAAACAAAATTCTGTTGTCAGTTCAACCATTGATAAACCAAAATAAGAGAGTTTCTTTATGATTTTGACATAAGGGATGACTAACTAGTATGGGCGAAAAAAATGATTATAAATAAGGATTTTTTATTCACTGATTAAAGTCTTAATAAGTTCTTAATCACTGAATAACTAATATGCGTTTTAAGCGTGTTTTAGCGAAATCTAATAAATACGGCTGTTATTGTATTGTCTATACTTATCATTATAACTATTGTTATGTTACGAAAAAATTTTTTTACTATTGTCAAAGGAATTCAAAGAGACTCGAATTCAAATGGGGGGCGAGTTATGTATAAGTCTAATATAGAAGACCCCCCAGAAGTAGAAAACAAAGAAGCATCCTCAGTGGAGCTTCCGCTGTTTCTTTTCACAACATAAAAATAAAACGTATCTTGTATTTTTGATGCCACTCAAGTTCCCTTATGGAACTTAGTGGTATACTCATGAACTAAAATAAACAATGATCGTTGCCATTGTGCAACGATCAGCAAATTGAAATATAAACATATTCTATCAGCATATTGAATTATAAACATTTTCGATCAGCATATTGAAACGTAAACACATTTTTCTTGTCGTCTCAAGTATCCCTTACGGAACTTGATGACACAGTATATTTCACGAGTCTCATATACTCCTATTGTAAGTTAGCTTAAGATGAACACGAAATAAATCAGTCTTAGTTCAAACTCTGAAGTATAAGGTTGTTTCAATTCAATAATTAAACTAGCTGATTTACCGAAAATCACCTCTACTACTTTGAGTACAGCTTCCACTCCACCTTTACTTTACACAAAATCTCACTACTACCACTTTGAGTACAGCATATCTCACTACTACCACTTTGAGTACAGCTTCCACGTATTCACAGACAGAGGATGTGATTACAAAAACAACAATGTAAACAAATGGTTGTTGCGGGGCAAGAGAAGTAAAGGTTTGCCATCTAATTAATTTTTATGAACTATGAAAACAAATTCCAAAAGTACGATCTGAAGTTAGTTCCTGCTATAAGACAGCATGCAAGAGGGAGAGCGAGTGGAGGTTGCATATTTGGAATAAAGAAGGAACTAAGAAGCTGCAGTTACGCTTTTACAGCTTTTAATGATACAATCGTTTTAGATTTAAAAATTGATGGAGAACTTTTTCGTATTATACCCTGCTATATCAACTGCAACAATTGGGATGTAGATTTCACCAAGATGAAAGAAGCGATTATGTACGGATCAGATACAAATTTGCTAATAGTGGGGGATCTGAATGCAAGAGTGGGTACAGCAGATGGTGAAGAGAACGAGAGAAGAGGTCTAAGTAGACAATCTAAAGATATGGTGAAGAACAATAAGGGTAACCAATTACTGGAGCTCTGCAACTCTTTTGGATTCCGAATTCTGAATGGTACGAGTGATGGAGATGAATTTGGCGAACACACGTTTGTTGGAAAACAGGGAAGTTCTGTCATTGATTATGGACTGGCTGGAGAGAAATGGAATTCGGTGATTACTGATTTTGAAGTGGAAAAAGTACCTTTTTCCGATCATATGCCAATAGTCATCCATTTTAGCATTGGAGTAACCGAAAATGAGCGAAACAGGAACCTAAAATTGTTGCCCAAACTGCATTGGAATCATTCAAAGGCAATTACATACAGGAATCGTTTGGATATAAATCTGATGACAGAAGAAAATTGTAATTTGAGAAGCATTGAAGATTGCATTAAGAAAGCGGCTCCAATACAAAAGGAATACGATGGAAGAAGAATATTTAAACAACCTTGGTTTGATTCAGAGTGCATGTCGGCAAGAAAATTAGCATATACTTGTCTAAATAACTTTAGAAGAGACAACAATGAGTCTAGTAGACTACGTTACCTCCAACTAAACAGAGAATTTAAAACACTTTGCAAGGAGAAAAAAATGACTTACTATGAAAATGAGGCAAAAAGTTTAGTAAGGTGTAAGAGTGCGAGTGATTTTTGGAAAAAAGCTCATAAAATAAATGGCAAGGTATATGTGATTAATAATAATCTAAATTGTGAGGTATTAAGAATACACTTTACCGATCTTTTAAATCATTTACCTACCACCAATGACATGATGCAATTTGCGCAGCCAGCTTTTAGTGATGAGATCTTAGAAGGTATAATACAAAAGGAGGAAATATTTGCAGCTCTTAAGGGACTCAAGGATGGCAAGGCGGCTGGATCAGACAGAATACCTTCAGAATTCTATAAATATGGAACAGAGAATATGGTAAACAAATTAACGGTTATCTTCAATAACATCATGGATACAGGCCTTATACCGCAGGAGTTCAAAGAAGCACTTATTTTCCCCATCCACAAAAAAGGTGATACAATGGACCCGGCAAACTATAGAGGAATTTCTTTCTTAAATACATCCTACAAAATATTTACATCAATTTTGCAAAGTAGACTTAGAATGTGGATAGACGAACACAAGTTATTGAAAGAATTTCAAGCTGGCTTCAGACAAGGATATTCCACGATTGATAACATCTTTGTACTACGAAGTATCGCAGACTTCTATTTGGAAAGAAACAAAAAGCTGTATGTTTTCTTTGTCGATTTTAAGGCAGCTTTCGACACGATCGACCGCAATGCATTGATGTACAAGATGTTTGGATTAGGAATGACATACAAGTTCGGACGGGTACTACAGAATCTTTATCTGGTAACAAAGGCAGCAGTATGGGATGGAGAAAACATTTCGACATGGTTTGAAACGAAGACAGGAGTAAGGCAAGGTTGTATGCTGAGTCCAAGCTTATTTGCACTCTTCATTGACGATGTAACGGATTGTCTTCCAGGAGGAGTAGAATATGCTGGTATACTCATCAAGGCTCTTCTTTTTGCGGATGACTTAGTGTTGTTTGCGTACTCACCAGAGTCACTACAACTCATGATAAATAAACTAGGCATCTATTGTAAAACTTGGAGATTAGTAGTTAGTCTTGAGAAGTCAAAGGTAATGGTTTTTCGAAAAGGTGGAGGAAGAGTTAGTAATCATGAACGGTGGACTTACAATAATGAAAGAATAGAGGTGGTTAAAGAATATAAATATCTCGGTATCAACATAACCAATAAAAATAACATTGAGAAACATCTCGCAGATAAATTGCAAAAAGCGAAAACCACAATTAATATCGCATGGAGAAACATCTTCAGTAATAAGAATATAGCTCACAGCAGTAAATACAAAGTATTTGAATCGATAGCGGAGTCAACAATAATGTATGCAGCCCAGGTGTGGGGCAGCAAAAAATATGAAAGCGTCGAAAAATTGCTCCGTTTTTATTTAAAAAGGATATTTCGATTACCACCGAACGCACCGAACTACATGTTAATACTAGAAACGGGAATCTCTCCATTGTTTATTAAAACACTGAAGCTGAATGTTGACTACATATGTAAGGTCCTTCAGATGGCAGATGAGCGTCTCCCGAAAATAGCAGCACTCCAGGTGATACAGAGAAAATCAGGTTGGTTCAGAGAGTGGCAAGAGCTAGCTGAAGAAGAAGGTATAAATCTGGCACCTGAAGAATATCTTACGTGGAAGCCCCTTATGTACCAAGTGATTGCTGCAGTAGACGATCGATATAGACTGAGGTGCACATATGAAGCAAAAGAATCCATCTATAGAATGTCGTACAGCAAGCTGGACTACAATCTTAATCAAAAGAATTACTTCAGAGATGACCTAACAACGGATCAAATATCTATGATATTTAGACTTAGAGGAGAACTGCTCAACCTAAATTTCATTCCCCATAGAGAAGATCTACCTGTGATGTGCGAATTATGCAATATGGGTGAAAGAGAAAATATTTTTCATTTCATGGGTAGATGTCCAGTGCTACGAGAAACAAGAAGACATGTCTTTGGAACCGATGTTTTATCCGAGGAGCTGATCACTCATCATCTTAATGAAGTAGATGCTCCACTGTTGTATAAATATTGTAAAATCGCATTAGAATATAGAAACAGAATTATTAATGAAAATTTTTAAAGATTGTAAAAGACATATACATTTGTTTATAGAAAAAATTTGTCAACCAGGCAGACGGCAAACAGCCATGCTATATATTTGTAATATTTATGTATGAACATCAAACATTGAAAATAAATCTAATCTAATCTAATCTAATCTAATTAATTTCTTATTTCTGTTTCGAAGCAAGTATCTACCACAGTGTATATAATACAGAGCATCCACTGAAGGGGTGGACTTCAACCCAAAACACCCGCAAAAAATTTTCAACACGAATTCAAAATGGCTTCCTATTTTCCATTAAAAAATTGGAGTAGTGTTAAGATTCTAAACGCCAATAGAAAATTAAAAAAAAAAACATGACTTATCTTTGACATTTGAGAATAAAACTCGAAACGAATGTCGATACTCTAATGAAGAAATCTTAAGATATTGTAACGTGCGCTTAGTTCGCAAAATAAAACTTCACTTTTCAATTTATTTCTACCACTTTTATTCAGTATCTATACTTTATTCGATCTCAACTCGACTTTTGGACTATCACTTGTTCATAACAATTCACTCTTAACTTTATCACTCTATAATCAAAACTGCCCTCTGGTTGTCTCGGGCGGGCTATTTATATCGAATGACATTTCATCTAGAACTCTCCAGTAACTTCCACATGGTCTACAACTCTCCACTGTTTTGGCTGTCAAACATTTTCTCTACTAGAATTTCTACACTTACACTAGTGCTCCCAGATGTGTTTTTCGGCCGTTCCCTTGTTCTTTTATGGATGTCAGTGAGTCTCTCCTTGAGGTCGTCCACATACTCGTTCGTGTCCTGTGGCTCTTCTGTGGGGCATCCATATTTAAGTTTGCTATGCAGCCGCATGGTTTTCCCGAACAGGATGTCAGATGGTGTTTGTCCTGTCGAGCTATGTACTGCACTTCTATAGGCCATCAGGAATAGCGGTACATGCCTATCCCAGTCTCTTTGGTAGTCGCCTACGACCTTGGTGAGGTGTTCTTTCAAGGTCCAGTTGAATCTTTCAACCATCCCATCAGATTGTGGATGAAGCGGTGTAGTTCTGGTCTTCTTGATGCCAAGTAGTCCGCACACTCCTTGGAAGATGTTTGACTCGAAGTTCCTCCCTTGGTCGGAATGGAGTTCCATAGGCACGCCAAACCTACTCACCCAGTTAAACACAATCTGGTCGACCACCGTTTTGGCTTCTTGATTTGGGATGGCATAGATACGCCTCAGGCCATTTGCTAAAATAGTCCATTACAACCAGAATGTACTTGATTCCAGCGTTGCTCTCTGGAAAAGGCCCAGCCACATCTACTGCAATCCTCTCAAAAGGCGATCCAACGTTGTACTGATGCATCTTACCTTGAATCTTCCTACCAGGTCCTTTGGTTGCAGCACACTTGTCACATGTTCGGCACCACTTCTCTACGTCATCTCTAGCATGTAACCAGTAGAACCGATGTCGCACCTTCTCCAGCGTTTTGTTAACTCCCAGGTGACCTCCAGAAGGTCCGTCGTGCATCTCCCGAAGGACTTCACTGACTTTCGATTGCGGTACGATCAGCTGCATCACATATGATTTACCGTCAGCGGACTCCCATCTTCGCCTGAGGACACCTTCTTGCACATATAGTGAGTCCCACTGTGCCCAATAGGCTTTGAGAACTGGACTCCTGTCAGAAATGTCTTCCCATTCAGGTTTCTCTTCATTTTCTTTCCATGCGAGAATGGGTTCGATATCTGGATCCTCCTGTTGAGCGGTCCTCACTTCCTCATTGCTCCATCCACATATGGGGTCAGCTCTTAGTCGCTGAGCGGTAATATTTTCTTTGTTTTCTTGTCGCCTACAATGCTTGCAATCCACTTTGCAAGATCTTCGGGACAATGCGTCGGCGTTTGAGTGCAGCTTTCCTCTGCGGTGTTGAATCTGGTAATCATAAGTCCGCAGTCTTTCTATCCACCTTGCGACTTGACCTTCTGGATTTTTGAAGTTCAACAGCCAGTTCAGAGCACCATGGTCTGTCCGCAGAAGGAATTTCTGTCCATAGATGTACTTATGGAAGTGCTTTGTTACCAAGATAAGGGCTAGCAGTTCCCTTCTGGTCACGCAGTAGTTTCTGGCAGGCTTCGAGAGGACCTTACTGTAATATGCCACCACTTTCTCTTCGCCATCATGCACTTGGGATAGTACCGCCCCGATTCCAACGCTGCTTGCATCTGCGTCGATGATGAATGTTTTGCCAGGTGTTGGATGTGCCAGCACTGGAGCGTTACAGAGGCGGTATTTGAGTTCCTGAAAAGATTTTTCACACTCACCTGACCATTTGAACTGCTTCCCTTTTTCGGTGAGCTGATGTAAACTCTTTGCAACTCCAGCAAAGTTCTTAACAAAACGTCGGTAATATGTGGCAAGACCAAGAAAGCTTCGGAGTTGATGTTTGTCCTGTGGTGTTGGCCAATTTTTGACGGAGTCAACTTTTTCAGGATCAGTCCTCACTCCATGGGAAGAGATGATGTGTCCCAAATACTTAACTTCGGTTTCGAAAAGTGCACATTTTTCCGGATTCAGTTTAAGGTTAGCCTCTCGAAGTCTCTGAAACACGGCTCTCAGATTCTTGCAATGTTGGTCAAATGTTTTCCCGTAAACAATGACATCGTCCAAGTAGACAAGACACGCTTTCCACGTCAGTCCTTGAAGAACGCACTCCATCAAACACTCGAATGTTGCCGGAGCGTTGCATAGCCCAAACGGCATAACTTTAAACTGCCAGAGTCCATTACCTGTAGAAAATGCCGTCTTTTCCCAATCATCAGGGTGGATGTCAACTTACCAATATCCACTCTTCAAGTCCAGCGTCGAAAACCACTGAGCTCCCTTCATGGCATCCATGGGTGTCACTGATTCTCGGCAGGGGATAGCTGTCCTTTTTAGTCACATCATTCAGCCTTCGGTAGTCCACACAAAACGAGTGCTTCCGCCTTTCTTTTTCACTAGCACCACTGGTGAAGCCCAAGGACTTTTGGAATTTTTAATAAGACCGTCCTTCTTCATTGCTGTTATCATTTCCTCAACCTCACCTTGTTTGGCCAGTGGAAGGTGTCTTGCGGGTTGACGAATCGGTCTTGCATCTCCTGTGTTGATGCGATGCTGCACCAACTGTGTCCTACCATATTGTACCTTTTGCGATGCGAAGATGTCAGTGTACTCTTGTAGGAGATTTTCAGCCATCCTTGTTTGTTGGTGATCAAGGTTGGATGAATACAGTATTTTAGCTCTGATGGATTTGAGCTCCTCCGGAGTTAAAGTTTTTCTCGGGGCTTCGTCTGTGATCTTCGTAATTGCTGCAACCGATTCGCAATGTCCAACGACTTCTCCTTTCCTCAACCTTACATCGTACGGTCTGGTGTTTAGTAATCGTACGGGGACCATTTTGTTTTTCGGTGCTACTAGTGTTTTCCCAATGATGACGCTTTGGGAGGAACACTCTGGGTCTGGTTCCACCATCCAGGTTGTGATGTGCTTTAGTTTCCCAGCCGGGGTAAAAACTCACGGCTGTCCAGGGTCGGCGAATAAAACACTAAACTTCGCAACAAAGTCAGAAACTATTTATTTTAGCGAACTTTCTATTTCAATAAATGACAACATCAGCTTTATTACAATTCTTATAATGCTGGTAACTCTGGTACGGTATGCGGTAGTGGGTATGTCTGTTCTGGTTTCACTAGCTAGAGCGGCGGTAGCGGCGATATTCGTTTCTTCGGCAGCTTCCTTCTAGGTCGGGATCGACTGGTAAGAGTACCTGTGAGGAATAGAAGATGGGTTAGCGGTGACAGAAATTGTTAAACGCCTCTGCGGGGCAAGGACACAGCAAGGGCTTTCTCAGACCCAAGGTGAGTTCGAGCAGTTATACCCTTGGTGGGTTTTCTAAGAAATTATTAAATGCCTCTATGGGGCAGAGACACAGCAAGGGCTTTTCAGACCCAAGGTGAGTTCGAGCAGTTATACCCTTGGTGGGTTTTCTAAGTTATTTCTTGTATGGCTCTGGGAGCAAAGACTCGGCAGGGGACTCACTGGTCTCTGGTTCGCTGGTTCTCCGATTCACAGAGTGGGCGACCTAGGCGGTGTAGTCTGGTTCGGCGGTGGTGCACAAAGGGTCTTTAGGTTCCGTTGTTGTTATTGTCTGTGGAGTAGAACTAAATACTGGCGTGATTATTTGGTTCTTAATTTTAGTTCGGCGCTCGCTGCGGCCTTTAGCTGTGGAAGAACGTGTTCTTATGAGTGCAAGGATTAGAACGCTCCTGCGGGCTAATGACGCACAGACTCTAGGTCTGACAGATCGAGCTGGTATTTGATCGGCCCCAAGTGGCACTAAATGCTATTTAATATTTGATTTATAATGGTTTACTTACTCTACCAGAGGTTGTTGCTTACTTGGCCGGAGGTGGCCCGTAGTGTTGATTCCCGCGAAGGGGTCCCGTTCGGCTACCGGGGGTGCAATATAGATTCCCGCGGAGGGGTCCCGTTCGGCTACCGGGGGTGCAATATTGATTCCCGCGGATGGGTCCCGTTCGGCTACCGGAGGTATGTACCATATGCAGTGGAAACGGCTCGGGTTAGATGGTGGTTTAGCGTCCGGTTGCGGGCGGTGCAGTGCACTGGTGTTGGGTTGGACTAACTTAGCTGTGGTAGGTAGTACAACTACTGGCGACGTCTTTTGCAGCAATCGTTTCCTTAGCTGCAGGGCCTTGCTTATTTTCCGGCCTGCAGGGTCGGCGGCGGTAGCCCTGGGCTTTCTTGCTCTACTCGAGCATGGTTGCATTCTCGGCATTCTCGGTGAAGTAGTTACGTCTCGTATTGACAGTCCTGGGGGTATTATCTTTGGAGTATGCGCGATCCTTTTCTTGGGTGCAAGTACTGGTACGTGGCCCTCATTGACTCGGTCGGTCGTGCGGAGCGTCGGCCTTGGCAGTTCTTCCAAAAAAATGGTGCTGCGAGGCCCAGTTTGCAACTTCATTGGCAGAGTATGCAGTCTTTTCCACGGTTGCGCTATCTCCTGGTCTTCCCTGGTCTCGTCGTCTAGGTGGTTGTTCATCCTTCGGTGGTCGATGACTAACTGATTAATTTTTGGTGTGGCGACCGATTTTATACTGGCTGCTGTGGAATTACTCAATGATGTATAACCCTTTAGGTCTTTTATATGGGCGCGAATAATTCCTCGATGCCCCTTGGTTGTGTTTAGCGGTCTCAGTACGACAATTACAGGGGAATCGAAACGTACTACCTCGTATGGCCCTTCATATCGTGGTGCTAGTTTTTCTGTGAAATGCTTTGCAGTGGAGGAGAGTATTCGTGCTCTCTTGTATACTTGTTCTCCTGTACTTGGTCGCACGCCCTGCGGCGTAAATTATAATAGTGTGCTTGCTTTGTGGCGGCGTTGTGTAAGTTAGTTTGTACTAGTTCGTACAACATTTTTAATCTTTCTTCTCTAGCAGACGGGATTTCGGCATGATCGGCGGTCGGCAACATTTGTTGTCGCGGGGCCTTAAGCTCTCTTCCGAAGTTAAGGAAAGCTGGGGTAAATCCGGTCGAGTCGTGTTTGCTCGTATTTAACGCGAAGGACAACTCAGGTAAATGTTCATCCCATGTTCGATGGTTTTCTTGCACATACTGAGCTATCATTGTCTTCAGTACTCGGTTCACGCGCTCCGTGGGGTTCTGTTACGGGGAATAAGGTGCGGTGAAACGTTGCTGGATACCCATTTCTTGAAGAAAAGCAGAAAGTAACGTACTAGTGAACTGTGTGCCATTGTCTGAGAGTACGATGCGTGGCACTCCAAAATGTGCAATAACACGCTCTCTAAGGGCCTTCACTACTGCCTGGCTCGTGGCTGCTCTCAGTGGTATTACTTCTACCCACTTAGTGAAACGGTCGACTATTACGAGCAACATTGTATGACCTTTCATTGAGCGTGGTAAGGGTCCAACAAAATCCATACAGACGGTGTCCCAAGGTTCGCGGGCTATACTCGTGTGCATCAGTCCTCCGGGCTTCTGTTGCGATGCTTTATACGCTTTACATACGGCGCAGCTGCTTACGTAACGGCTTATATCCCGGCACATGCCCGGCCAATAAAAATTCTTCATTACTCTGGCGGCGGTTTTTGCCATTCCCAGATGACCAGCGGTTGTTGCGTCGTGGTTCTCGAAGAGTACCTTGCTTTTGTCGACGGTTGAGACGCATAATTTCCAATCTTCTTCTTGGTTTGCGAGGGGATGGGCGGTAAATCAACGGTACAGTTTAGCACTTGTAATCCTGTAGTCTGGGTAATGATCAGGGTTGAGTTGTACTTGTCGGATGCGACGCTCTGTCCAGTCCTCATCTGGACTACAAATAATGGACAGGTCGCTTGGTTCAAACGGCAGGGGGTCTCTAGATAACGCGTCAGCGACGACGTTCATGGCCCCTTTTCTGTATTTAATCTCAAAGTCGTATTGTTGTAATTCTATAGCCCAACGAGCTAGACGCCCAGACGGGTTGTCGAGTGAGTGAAGCCACTTCAACGAATGATGGTCTGTGATTACGGAAAAGTGGTAACCCTCGAAGTACGGCCTCATTTTGCGTATCCCGAAAAGTATGGCCAGGCATTCCTTTTCGGTGACCGAATATTTTTTTTCCAGATCTGTGAGAGTGCGACTAGCGTCGGCAATTACTCTTTCTTGCTTGTCGGTGTGCTGAGACAAGACGACTCCCAGCCCGTAGTCGCTGGCGTCGGTTTGTAAAGAAAAAGGTAGGTCGAAATTTGGGCACATTAGAACTGGTGCCTCCGTCAGGCGTTTTTTTAATTCGGCGAATGCCTCTTCTTGAGCAGCGCCCCATAACCATGCCTGGTTTTTCTTAAGCAATTTAGTCAAAGGTGTTGCCACTTGTGAAAAATTCTTAATGAATCGGCGGTACCACGACGTAATTCCCATTACCCGTCTTAATTCTTTGACATTGCGCGGTTTGTTCAATTCTTGGACGGCTGATACTTTATCCGGGTCGGTACTGATACCACGTTCGCTTACCACGTGTCCTAAGTATTTTAATTGGCTTTTGCAAAACTCGCATTTCTCTCTATTTATCTTTCAAGTGTTGTATGTGTTCTGTAAAGGTACCGCTGACAACGATGATGTCATCGAGATAAGCGAAAGCGTAATCGTCCATTTCCGGACCGATGATGCCGTCTAACATACGCTGAAAGGTAGCGGCCATGGAGTTTAACCCACAAGGCATACCTTTCCATTGGAATAGCCCGCGTCCGGGTACGGTAAAGGCGGTGGATGCTCGGGAATCTGGGTGCAGGGGGATCTGCCAATACCCTTGCTTAAGGTCGATTGTGGATATGAAGTTTGCTCGTTTCAGCTTGTCTAAAATTGCCACAATCTGTGGGAGTGGATATGCGTCCATAACGGAAATGCTATTGAGCTGCCGGTAATCAACGCATACTCTCCATGTACCGGTTTTCTTCTTCACGAGAACTATGGGTGAACTGTATGGGCTTTTAGAAGGTTCAATCTTATCGTCCCGGAGTAGTTCGTCTATTTCATCATCAATGACCTTTTGCATGGCGGGATTTCTCGGAAAATACCTCTGCTTAAAGGGCTGATCGGTTTTTAACTGAATCCGGTGTACGGCGGCATTCGTTACTTTCGGTAAGTTGTCAAATTTTGGGAGCTCGGTATCTAATAATATAGTTAACGTTTCTTCTTGCGTAGCTGTTAATGGTTTACCTCCTAGCATACAGAGGTTATCCCGACGTGCTTCCACATCGGTAGTGGACCATGGTATTTCTTTGCCTCGTAGGGTCATGCGGAAATCGGCACTCCGTAACATGTCTATGCCAATCACCATATTTTCGGTTAACTGTTTCATATAGGTCAAGTCACCTCGTACGCTTTGCTCGGCGATAGTCATCGTGAGTGGATAATGTTCGCGATTAACCACTATTTCACCATTGGCTAGGTACGTTAGGTGACGGAGGTAGTATACCGAGGCCTTGTGTTGGCGCAATAACTGTCGTGTCTTGGCATTGATGAAAGACTTTGTAGCCCCGGTGTCTATCAACGCTTTTACTGGTTGACCATAGATTTGTACAGTCACGTAACATCGTGGATCTGTACCGCTCGATGAAGTTACTCTCTGTTTTGTTCTCTCGCTCTGTTTTGCGTGGGCAAAGGTTCTCCTCTGCTCGCTTACTAGAGGCGTCGGAAGTGACGGTATACTTGCAACTTGTACTGGTGCATTTGTGCTCCTATTTTCTGGTTGTTTGCGCCAGGTGCGCTTGCCACTCGTACGGTTTGTTTGACTGCTCATGACTGCGGCCCTGTGCGTATGGCAGTCACAGTCGTCGGTCATTCGCCCATCTTCTCCACAATATGAGCAAAAGAGTCTGAATGGTCGATGGCAGTTGCTTTTATTATGTCCCCGCTGTTTACAGTTCCAACAGTGTGTGGACCGGTCGTATTGGCTGGCGGGGAGTATCGGTCGAGGCGGGGTAGGACGGCTGAAGTTTGGCCGTTGTGTTTGGAACGCCGGTCGGTTGTCTGGTAAGGGGCGGTACGGCGGTGCGTTTCGGTTTAGAGCCGGAGGGATACAAGGTACTGGCGGGCGGGAGGTTCGATCTTCCCCCTGTATATGCTCGTATTCGTCGGTCAGTTCCATAAGTTCTTCAAGCGTCGAGAAATCTCGCCGCTTTATGTAGAGGTGGTACTCTGCCCGTAAGCTGTCGTATATGCGCTCGATGTTGTCGAGTAGTCTTATGCGCGGATGTCTATGAATCAAATACTGTGTGCCTCGTATAAATTCTTTCGCCTTCTCCCGCGGGCCTTGTTTTCGCCGCATAATTTCTTCTTCTAGCTTGCACAGGTATCGCGCTGGCAGGAAATGTTGGAGAAACGCGCTACGAAAGCTACTCCATGTTTGGACACGTTCACGGTTAATACGGAACCACTCCAGAGCGGTGTCTCGCAAGAATTCGGGTAATGCCTTGACTACGTCATCGAGGCGCAAGTCGTAACATTTGGTTAGTTCCTCGAGGCGGTCTATGAATTCCACAGGGCTACCAGACGAGTCGAACTTTAGTCCCCATTTCCGGACTGTATTCAGTGGTATCGTGTGCACAACCTTTCCCTGTGTAGGTATTCGATTCGCGTAGTATCGCTGGTATATGGCCAATTCCCTATTACAATTAATTGGTACATCGTCCACGCGGGCAAACCGTGTGTTAATCATCTTCATATTTTCATCGCTGATGACTTGTGTTGTTTGTTTACAGCCAGCTCGGCTTCGTGTTGACTTCGGCTTTATTCGTGTTTACTTCGGCTCTATTGTAAGTTAATATTGTGAACTCCTCCCCTTTTCACTTTAGCGTAGTTATAGGGTGCCCTCTTATTTGCAATATTATTTCGCTTAAATTGTGTTGCATACTTCTAGGCGTTTTTCTTGGCTTACGCTGGCAACTAGTTTAGGTTGACGGAACATGTAACTTGGAAGCGTAAAACGCTTCGTTACAAGGTATCGAAGCTTCCAAACTCACCTTCCAGTTTTGTCCAAACGAACACTTCAGAAAAAGGAGGCAGAATCAGATCTTCCGTGATGACAGTCCTCAGTGTCGACGTACTTTCGTTCGAATAGGTCATTGGAAGTTCCTTATTTTGGTACTTCAAAACTTGATTACCGATGTCCAAAATAACTCCGTGCTGTTTCATAAAGTCGATTCCAATGATGCACTCGTCACATATATCTGCCACCAGGAATTGATGAGTAAACACTAGATCGGCCAGTCGGATCTTAAGACACACTTCTCCATATACTCTTGCTGCTTCTCCCGTTGCAGTTCTTAGACAGTAGCTATTGATGTTATGAAGCCACGTCGTGTTTACCAGGTCTCGACGCACTATGGATGCTGTGGCACCGGTGTCGATGGTAGCCACATGTTTGTTCCCGTTAACAGTAGTCTCCACAGTCAGACTTTTGTTGTCTCGTTTGGTCTGAGAGACCTGGATGGTGGTTCTGGGGCCATCGATACAAGAAACCAGCCTCTGCCCCTCGAAGTTGGTTCTTACTCGTTTCCCTGATGGGAAACGGATTGATAAGCAGCACTGGTGTTGTTGTTACCTTGTTCTGGGTTGGATCTCTTGCTTCCACAATGTTGACAAGCTGCTTTATTTGGTGGTAGTCGGCATTGACGCTGTAAGTGCCCGGTCATGTTGCAGCTCCAACATCTTGCAGTTCCGCTCCGCTGGTTCTTCTGTATTTCAGCTCTTTGGCACGAGCATTCTTCGACTATGGCTTCTCTAAGTCGATGTACTCCATGAGAAGCCTGTTCTGCTGCTTCAATTGTCAAAGCGAATGCTAAAGTTTCAGAAAGGGTACGTGTTCTAGCAGTTCGCACAGACCTCTGAAGATGTATATCAGAAATGGCACGAACGAAGGACTCAACAGCAAGCTGGTTGATGATTTCCTTTCCAGCATCCGGTATGCCAGGTGAACCAGTCTTTCGACGTCTGCTTGGAGCTACTGTAGACTTTCACCCCTTTTCTGGGTTCTGTTATTAAGTTGGACTCGGAAGACTTCTTTCAAATGGCTATCTCCAAAGCGTTTATCTATAGCTGCCACGAGAGAGCTGAAATCGCCGCTCTTACCAGCTGGAACTGTTTGAAGTAATTCAGCTGCTGGTCCTCTAAGAGCAAGAGTCAGTGCAATGTACTTGTCTTCGTCATCCCAGCCATTTGTTGTCGCGGCTGCCTCAAATTGTCTCTTGTAGACTGGCCAAGAAGACTGTCCATCAAATGTCGGCGGTTTCATCTCCTTTTTCTTTGAAAACTCTCCAGTAGATTCTCGAATTTTGATTTTGCGGATCTGGTCCAATTCCTTGGTCAGAACAGAGAACTGTTTATCTCATCGGCTTTCTACGACTTCGAAACGATTCTCTACAACAGAAAGCTGTTTTTCCACACCTTCAACGCGTTCGTCAAGGGCACATACATTTTTCTCAATGTTGCCCAATTTGCCTTCTAGAATGTTTTTCTGACCTTCCAAAACATTCTGTTGCGCCTCAAGTCTTTCGAGAATATTCTGTTGTTCTTTCTTTTGTTCGTTTCGTTGTGCTTCAAGTTGCACCAGAACATTCTGCTGCTCTTTCTTTTGCTCATTTCGTTGCTCTTCCAGCTTCTTTTGTTGTACTTCGAGTCGTTCGAGAACATTGTGCTGTTCCTTCTTTTGCTCGTTTCGCTGTTCTAACAAAAGTTTCATCATACTAGAAAAATCTACACTTTCACTTACTTCCTCTTCCTCCACTACTGTTTCAAAAACAAAAGTGTTTGCGTCTTCCCCTTGCTGTTCCAAATAGTTGCGCAAGCGCAGAACGAGCTCATTTTTCGATCCCGCTCTAAAAAGATTTCGCTTACCAAATTCACTTTTAAGCTCAGTGCAGTTGAGCTCTTCCAACAACTTACCCATTTTCACTGCATTTAACTTTTTTTTTTTTTTTTACACTTTACTAGTCAAATTCGTTCTTCTGTTTTTTTTTTTTTTTATCAAATAAGTTTTATTTACACTTCTGACATCAATGTAACGTGCGCTTGGTTCGCAAAATAAAATTTCACTTTTCAATTTATTTCTACCACTTTTATTCAGTATTGTGGCGAAACTATTTACGAACCTCCTCAAACTGCGCGACATGTCGCCATCTGTTGGTTTCACCAACACATACATCGCAGTCTATTCGTTCTCCCATTTCGGATATGTTTCCTAACGGCCATATTATTCACTCTTTAAATTTAAACCCAATAGAAATAAACCCAGTTGTCAAATTTTGATCCCAGGCTTAAATTTTGATCCCAGATTTAAAATAAACCCAGTTGTCAAAGTGAGAAACGTCAAATTGAAACAGCACTTTCTCGTGGATAAATTTATATTTGAAGAAATTATTGTAAGTAATACTTTTAATTTAATATATAATTTAATAATAATACTATCTTTTCCATGTTGTTGCAGGTTCAAGAAATGGTAACTCCACCAATTGCTGCTTCAGGTGTTGCTGAAGAGGCAACAAGGGCCAAGAAATTCGCAAAATGTTTCTGCATTGCGGATGAACAAACTACGCGAAGGCACCGCACCTGATATCTATTACCAACGAGGATTACTTCCCAACTCTTGGCGCCTACACGACGTTAATTGAAGTTGATCTCAGATACTCAATAATCCAAAACGGAGGCTGTTCGCACCGTTCTGAATTCTGATGTCCAAGTAGCTGTTCATTACTAAGAACAAGAAGCAGACGAGTGGGAGCGCTTTTTTTTTAGTTTAACAGACCACAACATGTAACCAAGTTCAAAGCAAATGAAAAATGTTTATTATTTAAATGCAATCCTAAAAATATAAACATGTAAACATACATATATGCCTGCCAACGAGAACATTTACGGCAAAAATGAATATACTCGTAAAATAAAAAACTAAACACTAAATTTCACATCAGTCGTGATCAGCGCTGTAGCATTTTTGGAAGGACCTGTTTTGGTCCTTTAAATGATCTGGTTCAATGGCGGTTCAATTCGGTTTCCACTGCGAAAAGGTATGAATATCGTCGACATATTTCGAAACCAGAATGGGGTTTTCCGCATTGTCAGCATCAAATGTTTTGAACCGCATCAATTAAATTGGCCGAATGCGATTGCACATTTACGATTTTGATTTTACATTCTTTTTCTGATGCTGTATCTTTTACTTCGTCCTGTGAATCACTTCCAATTAAAGAACCTTGCGTTGGTTTTGCAGCAGTTTGTTTAATGGCTACGACAAATTACTGTCCTCCTGCCTGATTGTTGCTCCTTGTACTAGCTTAGATATAGTTCATAGCAGACTGACTGTTGTTGGCTGCTATTGGTTGGGTTGGCTTCTTCCAGTTACTGTCCACGCGTGACTCTGATTTTTAGGATCTTTTAACTCTTCTAAAATCATTGTGGCCACCTCTGATCCTGGAGTCCTTGTCACTTGGGTATCTTTAGTCGTCTAATTGAAAGACAAAATTAATTCCCATTTGAGTTTTCAAGAATCTATCAAATGTACTTACCTAGCAAAATGCTTTGCCAATGCAAATGGTAATTAGAAGGAATATAACGCAGTCTTTTTAGCAACAATTGACTTGTAAGACTCGTAATATATTTATTTGTTGGCTGTAAGTAAATCAAGTGATTGTCGGCATTTCGGCAGGTAGAACAAAAATACAACAAATAATTTCTATTACTTCACCTTTTACTTTTGACAGATTGGATTGGGTTTGTTCGCGTAACATATATAAAGCACACTTTTTATGTCAAAATCTAGGTAAGTTTGCTTGGATTGGCTGCAATATTTGTAATTTCCCTATAGTATGCGAACGAACTTAAAATACATCCGAATGTAAAAATTTAAACCCGACAACGCAATGCGGTTTAAATCCATCGGGTTTATTTGGAGTGAATAATATGGATTTGCGTTTGACAACTGGGTTTATGCGATTTTACATCCGGATGTAAATTTAAACCCGGGTTTATTGGGTGAATAATATGGCCGTAAGAGGAGAATAGACACAATAATTAACAGATTGAAAGGACAAATAGTTTTGCACCCTTCATCCTCATAGGTGCAAATCTGTTCTGCTGCAAATATAATTCAACTGCGTAGTAGACTTCTAGAATTCGTTAGAATTCAAATTGGATGCCTCACAGTTTGTTCCCATCGATAGCAGCAGCAACATCAATCAACAAGCAGCGGCCAACAAATAATTCAGTACATATATAAACGTATTTCATTTTACTAAGTATCAGTCAGTTAGTTTATTTATAATATTGTCACTAAGTTAGTGTTAGAGTTTATTAAATAAACAAGTGTTCAAAGAGCACAGTGTGTGTACCAAAATAATTGACGTATCTTATTTCATTGTGTGTCTCGTGGTAACTAGAGACCCACAGTATCTATACTTTATTCGATCTCAACTCGACTTTTGGACTATCACTTGTTCATAACAATTCACTCTTAACTTTATCACTCTATAATCAAAACTGACTACTCGTTGCGTCAGCGGCCTATTTATATAGAACAACACACATCTAGAGCGTTCCAGTTTCCTCTCCATGGTTTCCACATTTGCTGTCAAGCATCTCTACAATCACACACACTGGCTTACAAGCAATGCCTGTCATTTATTCCATTATAGTGTTGCCAGTTGCGTTTTCGGTTAAACGTTTTCGAATAGGAAATTGGTATAAATGTAGGGTGTTCATTACATGCGAATGCATGGTACATTGAACCATATCAAGTGACGAGATACGTTTGGCCATGGCAAACGTAATTTGACACAGCATTGGCCTTGAAAAGTCATGCTATGTGAATTGCACGATGTCGGGGTTTGCTCCAGAGTCAGTGACCGGCAAGTGTGAGCATTTCTATGTATGAGTAGAATTAAGAATATCAATTATGTATAAATAGGCTAAGTTGAATTAATAAAGCGTTCATTATTATTCCAGAATCGAAAAGACTAGTTTGGCTCCTTAGCCGTCTTTATTTTGGCATTTACATTCAGATAGGCTCATTAGCCATCAACCGTTTTCGGCTTGGGAAGCCTTTATAATATCCCAAAAAGTAGGGCATTAATTATTACACATTTAGGGTTGTTCACTGGTCGCGTTCTCTTTGGTAGCGTTCTGCAATATCCCCACCCCCGTGGATCGACCGCGATTCACTATGAAGGTCCAGAACGGCTAGCTAAGATGCAGGGCGTCTCATCAGTCCTGTAGATGTACGGACGTCGGCACTTCGCACTTCTCCTTCTGCTCCTGTGTACACATTTTCGATTCGGCCTCGACACCACTGTCTCCGTGGTACGTTCGTGTCGCAGATAAACACCACGTCTCCTCTCTCAATTGGTCTTGACCTTTGACACCATTTAACTAGGCGTGTTAGAGTTGGCAAGTACTCAGCCACCCATCGTTTCCAGAAACGATCTCTTAATTGTCGGGCTATCCGCCACTGCTTTCTTAGACGACAAAGTTTCTCCAGTGGCTCGTCTCCACTCGGTGTTTGTGCTGTATTCGCTGTTCCCAACAGGAAGTGGTTCGGCGTAAGAGGCTCCTCTTGATCGGGTTCGATTGGCAAATGTGTAAGCGGGTGAGAATTGACGACGTTCTCTGCTTCTATTACTAGACACTGCAGTGTGTATTCTCGTGGGGACACTTCTTTAAGGGTGTGAAGTAGTACACGCTTTACGCACTGCACCATTCGTTCCCAGACTCCTCCTTCAGATGGATTAGATGGACAGTTGAACACCCACTGAACTCCTTTGGCAGCTAGTTCGTCCTGTACACGGTCGCAGTCAAACACTTCAGAAAATCGTTTTGCTTCCTTGTTAGCACCGATGAAATTCGTCCCATTGTCGGAACGCATCTTGACAGGAACTCCACGGCTGTTGATAAAATTGCGGATTGCCAAGATGCATGCGTCGGTTGATAGATCGTGGGCAATCTCGAGGTGAATTGCACGCACTACCAGACAAGTGAATAGCGCTACCCAACGCTTTTCGGTGCGGCGTCCGATCGACACTGTTAGCGGCCCAAAAAGTCCAGCCCAGTGTAAGAGAATGGCCTCTCGAATGGTGTTAGTCGGTCCTCTGGCAAAGGACCCATCATTGGGGTGACTGGCGTGGCTTTCGAAATCCTGCACTCTGGACAATTAGTGACGACCTTGCGCATAGCTTGTCGCAGACGGGGAATCCAATATATTCGACGTATTTCGCAAATCGTTGCTTCATGGTTCAGGTGCTTCATCTTGCGGTGTTGGTCAGCAACTACCAGCGTCGTAAGCCTATGTGTAGACGGCAATATGATTGGTCGCTTGGCGGCATATGCGAGCCAGCTGGCTGCATCGACTCGTCCATAAACTCTGAGGATGCCATCGTTATCGATATAGGGAGAGAGTTGGTAAAGTACACTTCCCTTTGGCACGGCTTTGTTGCACCTAAGTTGTCTCAACTCTGCAGAGAACGCTTCTGATTGGGCTTGACGATATAATTGTTGTTTAGCGGCCTCGAGCTCGTAAGCTGCGAGACTGTTTCCTTCGTTAAGGGAACTATTACGACATCGATCTATAAATCGAAGAACCCAGGCCATGGTTCTTACTAGTCTGTTGAGAGAGGAAAAACGATTAAAATCTATAAGGTCTATACTCACGATGATTAGAGAATATTTTGGACGAAGCTCTTCATCATCGTTCTCAGGATCGTTGGCAGTGGTAATGATATTTGGAGGCCACATATCTTCCTTCTTCTGCATGAATTCGGGAAACCTTAGCCAGCGTGATAAAGCGCTGAAATCAGGTTGGCTACTTGACCGTGTAGCATCATCAGCAGGGTTCTCGTGGGTTGGTACCCATCTCCAATCTGATAAACTGGTTGTGGCCAAAATCTCAGCGATTCTGTGAGCCACAAATGGTTTGTAGCAACGATGCTCGCTCCCAATCCATCTTATGACAGTCGTCGAGTCACTCCAAAGAATACTTCGAGTGATACTTACGGAATGTTGCTCCACGATAGTTGACATCAAACGTACTCCTAAGACGGCTGGCTGAAGCTCAAGACGCGGGATAGTCAATGGCTTAAAGGGGGCGCATTTTGAATTTTGAGCAAATAAATGATGTTTCGACTTCATGATTCTCATTTAATGCTCTCCAGTATGCCACTGCAGCAAAGGCATCCTCGCTGGCGTCAACAAAAATATGAAGCTGCAGCTCTTGTGGTGAACCGTTTCGGAAGTAAAACCGTGGAATGTTGAGGCTGACCACTTCCGAAAGCTTTGACCGCCATCTATTCCATCCCAGCAGGACCTCCGCAGGCAACGGCTCGTCCCATGGCACGTTACGTCGCCAAACTTCTCGCATCAGCAACTTAGCGGCGACAGTGAAATGGTTGAGAAATCCCAACGGATCGAAAACTGACATTATAACGCTCAGTAGTTCTCTTTTCGTTGGGTTTCACCCTCCGTTGATGACTGTTTTATCAACGTGATGGAACTGCAGATGGTACCAAAAGTTGTCGCTGACTGGCTGCCAGAACATGCCAAGAATTTTCTCGGTCTCCAAGCAACATTTAGTGTTCACGAACACAGCAGCATCGTTTCCCTGTAGAGCATTTAGAACTTCTGGCGAATTCGAGGTAAAGTTTCTGAGTTCGAAACCTGCAGCTTTGTGGATCATTCTTAATTGCAATGATATTTCGAGGGCTTGCTTTATAGATTCGAAGCTGTCTACAAAGTCGTCCACATAGTGATGGCATAAGATGGCTTCAATAGCACGTGCATGGCAATGTTGATGTTCCATAGCATTGGTTGTCTTCACGTATTGGGCGGCACAGGGCGAACATGCAGCTCCAAACGTCATGACGGACATTTCATAAACATCTGGCGGTTTTGAGTCGTCACCATCACGCCACAGAAATCGTTGAGCACACCTGTCCTCCTGCTGAATTAGTATTTGGTGGAACATCTCTTTGATGTCTCCACACACGGCAACGGCTCCTTCACGAAAGTGAAATAATACTGATGGCAGCGGTTGATATTGTTGAGGTCCTTTCATGAGGTGTGAGTTAAGTGAAGTCCCGTTCACCTCGGCTGCGGCGTCAAATACAAGACGTAATTTCTTGTAAGAGCTTACCACTGCAAAATGTGGCAAGTACCACGTTTTTGATCCAACGACGGCGGCTTCAGCTGGTGTTAACTTACGAGCGTAGTTCTTGGCGACGTGAGATTTGATGATGGCACTGTAGGCAATGGCGAAGCTGTCATCTCTTTTCATCTTTCGTTCTATTCCAACAAGTCGTTTCAGCGCCATGTTGTAGCTGTTGGGTAGCTCCACAACATCGGACTTCCACAACAATCCAGTTTGGAATCTATCTTTTACCCTCTTCGTGGTCAACCGAAGAATGTCTCTAGCTCGAACATCAGCTTTGCTCTCAATTGGAGGTGATGGCCTTACTCCAAAACTCTCAGTTTCAAAATACTCCACGACCAGTTTGAGCAGTGACTCATCATTTGTTGCACAGGTGAAAAGGCATGTCGGCGGTGTTGAACGAGCGATTTCTGTAGTTGGACCGAACACTACCCAGCCCAGCTCTGTATTCGCTGCGTACGGACCCTTTCTGCTGGCCATCTGGAATTCATTTGGCAGTCCTAAGTGACAGTGATCCAGACCAATTAACAGTTTGGGTACAGCATTCGAGTATGGCTGCAGTTTCGATCTTCCAAGGCGGCTGTTGAGACTACGAAGTTCACTTTCAGACAAGCTTTGAGTAGGCAGGTTAAGATTTGACACACCGTAAACGTCTCGCAGCATATGCTTCTTTTTATTTCCGACTCCACTGACACGAACATCAACTACAACTGTGTGCTCTTGAGCCTGTCTTCCTCCAACCCATTGCATATTTAGTCGGTGATTTTGGCCACGCAGACCCAGCTCCTTCATTACGTCAGCATCCATCATTGTTATCGACGATCCCTCGTCCAATAAGGCGTACGTATCAATGGCCTTACTTGGACCATAGAGAGTGACTGGCAACACACGAAATAATAAATTGCTGCACCTTGCGGCGTCCTGCATGGCGAGCAATGTTCTACCAGAAAAACTTGCTACTGGTTCTTCTGCTATTGACCTCTCCGACGGTTGTTGTTGTTGAGAACCAGAACACCTATCTGATAGTTCGTGTAGTAGCTCATGATGTCGCCTTTGGCACCCATTTATGGCACAAAGGCCCTTGCTGCGACAGTCACGAGTTGCATGCCCAGGTTTCAGATATGTGAAACACAAACGCAAATGTTTAACCTTCGACCACCTTTCAGGTATTGTTAACTTAAGAAATTGCTTACACTCACTGGTCTTGTGCTGACCTTGGCAGGTAGAACACTTCTGCATATATGGACGTTGCTTTTCAGCAGCGTGCAGAATTGGCATGCGTCTCTTCGGCTCCCTGTTGTCATTATCTTGCATGGTGACACTGCAAACTAAATTGGCCACTTCACTAAGACAGTCGCTGAAGTTTACTATCGTTGGGTATGGCTGTACTTGCGCTGCGCACCTGGCCCAGTCTAGTTTCTTGGACATTGGAAGCTTGGAGACAAGCTCATCCAATAATGTTGGGTTCGACATGTGCTGTTGAGCGTTCGCTGTTTGGAGGAACAATGCTAAGTTCTTGACTTTAGTCGCGAATGGAATTAAACGACTCGACTGTTGACTGTACAAATGCTGTAAAAAACATTGGCCAATCTTCGGGCTGTCCACCGAACGCTGGAAGATCTTGAACCTTTCTGAGACCCATGGCACGTGGGGAGTAGGCAGAATTCATGGCAAAAATCTGTGGCGTGGCACTATTCATCGAAGACGGCGGATGTGCGTACGTCGAAGACGGCGGCTGTGCGTACGCGACATTTGTCGTGCGAGTGAAGCTCATGTCCTCTATGGCGACATTTGGATAGACGTGACTTGCCGGCGGCATGGTGGCATATACATATGGCATACTCGTTGCTGCTTGCGTATATATGCTACTGTATGGACATGGTCGTGGTTGAGACATACATGACATTGGCTGAATGTCGAACGGTAAGTTTTTCATAGAAATACCACCCACTGACGATGTATGCAGAGGCTGTATCGATGGCGTTGTCTCATACACTGTTGCTGTTGGTGCGAGTGAGACGGCTGGTGATACCTGGCTTTGCAATACCATTTTGAGCGAGTCGTATTGCAAATTGCTTTTCTCCAAGCATGCTTGCGTGGATTTCAGCTGGCTTTCCAGAGCGGCGATTTGATTCCGCATTGCTAGCAAAATGTCCTCTGTTTGTGCTGCATCGGCAGTGGCAACACTCATGGGCAAAGGACGTTTTGCTGCGGTGCTACAGGCGGAGCTTATGGAAGCAATCGTCTTGGGAAGCGCAGCTGACGTTTGCGCAGAGGCAATAAATTGGTTTTCCAATGAGGACTCTTCCTCGTCCATGTGGATTGTGGCGGCGGCGTCTACTTCTAGGAACCGGGGACTTCTTCTTGGTGCTGGCGGCGGCGTGCGTTGCATTCGCAAAACTAACTGGCTGCGGGCGGCAGCATATACAATAAAAATTCCAAAATGGAAATGGCGGCTATTTCTGCAGTATAATTGCAAAAATATTCGCAACAGATGCGAAATAAAGATCTGCTAGTAGTGCGAAATAAAGATTTGTCGCCGATGTATCGAATAAATTAGGCGAATTTAACTCATGCACACATATTGTGTGTTCTATGGTTTATTTCTGAAAGAAATGGAATTTTACAATGCTTTACATATATATTTTTATATTACTTACCGCAGTCTTACTTCCTTCTTTTCACATCGGCTGACAAATGGCAAATGAAAAATGCGCACACGAGGCGAATAGCCGATAAAGGAAAATAATTAAACGTCAGATGAGGCAAAAGAAAGAAAGTAAGGCTGCGTTTGCATTTAGAAGAAAAAGATGGGTTTACATTTAGGGTTGTTCACTGGTCACGTTCTCTTTGGTAGCGTTCTGCAACATAAGTATTACTAAATTATTATAATTCATACTATCTTTTGATTCTCTTTCAGAAACAAGAATTCTTCTGTTTCAAACACTAAAATCATCACTACAAACCGAGCATACTATGAAACAACATTCCTTACAGAGTTCTTAGTGTTTGACATACCGATCAGCCCATAGGAGTCGCTATCAACGTATTGGTACCGAATAGCAGTTCCTAAGACCGCCCCTCTTACTGACGGTCTGACAAAAAAATATGCAAAATATGACATCAGATCTATTTTATTCAATTTTAGATGCTGAAAGTCAACTATTGAATTCTAGTAACGACGCCGACGGAGGAAGTAACCAATCGGCACCTAGCCTAGTTGATCAAAATCTTACCCCGACTCTTATTTCGGGGAGCAGTAACGCTGTATCAGGCAACAACAGTTCTTTTCTACAAAACAATTCGCAAGCGGTCACAGTCTGTGCAATATGTGGTGAGAGAGCCGCTGGTAAACACTATGGAGCATCTAGCTGCGATGGTTTGCAAGGGATTTTTCTGACGAAGTTTTAGAAAGAATCACCTTTACACATACAGGTATGATTAAATAAAACCCAAACAGAAATTCATATTTCGTTATATTCGACTATCTCGGGAAATCCTGCTGCTGATTCTAGCCCAAAGGAGGATGTCGAAATGCAGGCAAAAAGGCAAACATCGAAATACTTGAGGATGTTATCATAAAACCAACTGAAGCAGCTTCTTGAGTGAGGTTATTAGAAAAACCAGCACATGTACAAGAAGTAAAACAAAAATCAAAACAAAAAGAAAAGCAGAAGTTAAAGAGCTAATCATTTCGGCTGACTCACCACCCACAAAGAAGCATTGTCAAGCTGAGCAGGTGGAGCCTAAACCCAAATCGAAAAACTTTATGGATATGTACAAATTAAACAAGATTTCTTTGCAAATGTAAGGTGAATATTTTGATTGTTTTATTTAATGAATACAGAGAACTAAATAAAGATTTTAACAATAATCTCAGCACCGTCATCGTCTTCATTTTCTGTTTGCTTTTCATTGTAAAATTTTACGCGACTCACAACACCAAATTAAGCACACTTTTTATATTTCTTCTTGAAAAGTTTCATCAACATTCTTTAGCTCAACCGTGTTGCGCAGGATGATCACCAGATCACTTTAGATTCTTGTGATCTATATAATTAGACGCTGCATTACCAATTGTCGAGCACTCTGGCCTGTTATGGACAAGTTTTCATGTTGTTGTAGAGTTCGTGTTTCACTTTCTTTCACGAGTTTCTCCTGAAGCTCTTCTTGTTGCTTTTCATGAGCATTTTTAATTTGTTCGGAATTGCAATAATAGCTGGTATCATCGATGTCGGAATGGTCATAGTTGGTACTGCTGTTGTAACGTTTATAATACCTGGTAGTGCTATAGTGACAGGGGCAACAGCTGCAGAAGCTTGGAATACGGCAGTAGCTGAAAATCCAGTCGTTTTAAGTACTGCTATCCCAGGCGGTGGTAATGCAACAAAACAATTGGCAAGGGAAGAGCGGCGACTTTTGGCATACCTTCTGCAAACGGTCAAATCACTAAAACTGTGCCGGACCTTGAAAGAACACCTCACCAAGGTCATAGGCGACTACCAAAAAGACTGGGATAGGCACGTATCGCTATTCCTGATGGCCTATAGAAGTGCAGTACATAGCTCGACAGGACAAACACCATCTGACATCCTGTTCGGAAAACCATGCGGCTGCCCAGCGAACTTAAATTTGGATGCCCCAAAGAGGAGCCACAGGACACGAACGAGTATGTGGATGACCTCAAGGAGAGACTCGCTGACATCCATAAAAGAACAAGGGAACGGATGAAAACCTACAGCGACCGGATGAAGACACGGTACGACACAAAAGCGACAACGGCAGGATTCCAAGCAGGAGATCGTATGTGGCTATATAATCCTCATCGTCAAAAGGGATTGTCACCGAAACTTCAACAGAACTGGGAAGGTCCTTATACTGTTGTCACGAGGATTAACGACGTGGTTTACCGCATCCAAAGAGGACTAAGAGGCAAGTTAAAAGTAGTTCATTGTGACCGGCTCCATCTATATAGTGGCGAGGCTGCAGATGAAATTATTCGGGACGAACAATCTTAAGGAGGGGGCAGTGTAATGTACACCCAACATTTATACCAATTTCCTAATCGAAAACGTTTAACCGAAAACACAACTGGCAACACTATAATGGAATGGTATAAAGGAAGATGTTGTGAGTGTGTGTGTGTGTGCAGAAATATACCGCGAGAGGAACTTGTTTAGACATCATGGTTCATAGCAAAACTACCAGAAAGCTCTCGATGGTTCCTTCTATATAAAGAGGGAGCTGACGCAACCAGAAGTCAGTTTTATTTAGATATGATAGTAATCGTGTTTTTTTCACATGGATGTTAGATACATAACATGATATCCAAAAAAAACGCTTCGTTTTTTTTTTATTTGTGGGTTGGTGTTCTTGATCAGTTGTCAAAACAATAAAAGTCAACAAATGAGTTTTTTTTGCCAAATTCGCACAAAAACAAGAACTGTTTGTTAAAAACCTAAAGAAATTGTATAGAGTGGAAAATAAAAATGTTCCGTAGTGAAATTAATGCAGGTAAACAATTTTTTTGTCTGTTTTTTGTTAGTACAGAAACGTCAATATTAGGTCCGTTCACAAAGGTATCAAAGAATTTCTCTTGACTCTGTTTACATGCCGGGGTTGAGTTTATATGAGATTGTGATTTAGATGTGAGTTGGAAAAAATATTTTGTTACTTGTTTCAAACGAATTAAACTATTAACAATGAGAAAGTACAACCATTTTTATGGCATACTTAACAATTAGCTTTGAAAAAAATGTTAACATTCACACAAAAATGTGAAAAGATATATGCAAAAAGTGCTTTCAGTCATTAAACAGACCCAATTGCTATTACGTTGTTTTATGTATCTTTATATACATTTACAAATCTAACTCTTGAAATCAATGAAATTCTAAAAATCAAAAATTTTCTGCAACTAAATTGCGGAGTGTAAGAGTGGGCATATGATTTTATTCAGCTACACATTTGTGAACAGACCCTTTGCTACCCATTTTGCTTTTGTTCGAGATACATGAAAGTCTCTCGACGCACCAACATTAAAAAATTAAAAGTCGAAAAACTCATTCGATACTCGACTAAACGTCAAAAATCTATCAACGACCAAATCTTAACCATCATTTTATGGTGGATTTATGGAAAAGAAGATGAAGATGGAAAATTCATACTTGTCTGATAGAGAGGGAACGAACTTCCTAGTTATGGTTGCAGATGAAAAATTATGGGTACATGTTCATCTGCAACCATAATTTTTCATCTGCAACCATGATCCTATTCGTCTCTCTTTTTAACTTTTGTGCTTTGTAATCTTCATCCGTCTCGCTTTACTTTTCTGCACTTCCGCAGTTACAGATGCATGTAAACCCAGCATTACATGCATCTGCAATTGCAGATGAAAATCGGAAAAAGACACAAGATGTAAAATTCATACTTGTCTGATAGAGAGGAAACGCACCATCTGCACTTCCTTAGTTATGGTTGCAGATGAAAAATTATGGGTGCAGATGAACATATTCATCAGCAAATATAATTTTTCATCTGCGACCATAATTCTATCCGTCTCTCTTTTTAACTTGTGTACTTTATAATCTTCATCCGTCCCGCTTTACTTTTCTGCACTTCCGCAGTTGCAGATGCATGTAAGCCCAGCATTATCCATAACATTGGTTGTCGGGGATGTTGTTTTTGCTTTGCATGTAAAATGCCCCCGTATTAATAAACGCGGAATAGCTGGGTTAAGCCTTATTCCATGGATTAAGTGCAAAATGGTATAAAGGTTGCTTTAATTAAGTGGGAAATGGTATAATGGTAACTTAATCCATGGAATAATAATAACCCAGCTATTCCGCGTTTATTAATACGGGTTTTAAAATACAAAAATAACCGGTATACAGCTCAATTTTTTTTTATTTCACCATCGTTTTTTTTACATCGTAGGTGTAAAAATTCGCGCGAATTTTTCCACGTCTAGCCTCTTTTTTCATCCACAAAAAGCAAAATACCAATCAAACGATGGCGAAATAATCAAAATCTATATAAACAAAATCGAACTGATCGAAAAACGAAGCAATAGAAAGCGAAACGAACCAAATATAAAGTAGTCAATGGCCTAATGATCTTTAAACGAAGCGAATGCAAAGCGAAGCGAGAAATATCGAAAAATAAGTAAACTAAACAAACGAAAAATTTAACAACAAAATGCGAAACAACTTGGGCGAAACAACAATAAACGAGATAAAAATAACGAAACGTACCATACCCGTTTCATTCTTGTCGTTGGAGATATCTCCTTTGGACTCCATTATTCGAAAGTAAAGTATGATGGAAAAATTGCTGTGATCTTCTATGTCTTGGGAGATGATGTTCATCAACACACTACGAAGCAGCGATAAGCCTTGTTTGCCGCCAATAACACCAGAGCTGACCAGCTCTGCGAACAATCTCAAATCGACGCGCCTTTTGTTTGGATTGGATATTCTCCCACCTGGTTTGATGGCCAAAGACTTTTGCCACGCTTCTTAAAACTGAGCATTAAAATCGACGTAGGTTTGGGGAAGTTGAGAGCATAAGCTTACAACAGCTGGTACATTAGTCATCTTGATTTTTGCACCCGACAAAGCCGCGCAGATCAGCGAAATGAACTTACTCAATTTGAGTCCATTCATGTCCTTGGCTAGTGCTTCCAGTGAACTGTTTCAGTTTCTTAACAAAAGCTGTATTCTTTTTGAGACTAGAGTCTAATCGAGCAAAGTGCTCTTCACATGAATGGGTACTTTTCAAATTGCCATTGCTTTGGGTTTTTAACAAATATTTTTTCCGTTTTTGTTCGAATTTGGCAAAAAAAAAAAATTCATTTGTTGACTTTTTTTGGTTTGACCAAGAACACCAACCCACAAATAAAAAAAAACGAAGCGTTTTTTTTTTTGGATATCATGTTATGTATATAATATCCTTGTGAAAAAACACGCCTATTGTTGCTTTTATAACACGAGATTTACTGGCTGAACACAATGCAGACGGAGCTGCAACTGGAACTGGAACTGGAACAGCTGTCAAATTATTCAATACACACAAATTCAATAGCGCGAACACAATGCGACTTAGCTGCATACGGAACTGGAATCGAAACTGGACAAGTTGACGAACTTTTAACTTTTGCTGTACAGCAAATTTGACGTTTATGATTTTGAAGGAAAAAAAACATTTTGTGTGTAAATTATTGTGTGACAGCCAAGTGTTACTTCAGTTTTTTGTTTTTTACTTTTAATTTATAACAGCAATCAATTTACAACAACAAGGGCCGCACCCACCACCTCTTAATTCTTTTTTTATAGTACTTAAAATACAAATAAAACATTCTGATAATTGGAACAAGCAACACAATATCATTTATTTCCTCATCCATAGTAACAATATCAAATTTGTTTTGTTTATAAAATGCTCAAACCGACTTTAGAAAATACAAAATAATGTGTCAAATTATGGAAATGCCAAAAGCTGAACAGCTGCATTGTGGGCCGATTAAAATCGAAACGTACGGCAATTTTGACAGCTCATCCAGTTCCGATTTTGCAGGCCAGCTCCGTTTTTCCATTGTATTCAGCCAGTTAACTGTGATACACGTATTCTTATTTGTCAGTGAAATTACCAACACCACATTATTTTCGGATTTCAAACTGCTTTTGAAATCTGAAAAGAAAGTGGGGTTTGTCAAATTAATTCGATTACAGATTCCGTGGTGTGTGTGTGGTTTGGCCTCTTGTGTACTCCTCTGTGTTCCAAGTCGACTCTCTGGTTTAGATTTTCTCTGCGCCCAAGTCTGTCCAATTCGATTCGACTACTCGATCTGCGAGTGGAGACAGTAGTATTCATCCTCATCGGGAGAGGCCATTTTTCCGCTGCTTAATTAAACTACACATGAAAGTACCGTGGGTAGAGATATTAAGGGTGACGCCATTTAGATTTTAACTCTGCATTAAAAAATTTCAAAACAATTTATTGTCGGTTTAGAATAGTGATTCAACGTGCTAAAACTTTTGTTTGAGAGGTATGTTTTTTTTAATTCAACCACATATTTTATAAAAAAAGGGTGTATTTGATATTTTCAACAGTTTGTGATAAGGGAATTTCACATTATTCCGATTCTTGATTTCCAAGCGATGCATCGCTGCGTTAGCTTTCCCAAAGTAGTTTTTGCAAATAATATACAAAAGTGTAAGATTACAGACATGAGATGGTCATACATGGTATATATGTATCTGTTTTCAGTGAGTTTGAATAGCATTGAGTTTTCCCGCGAATATCTCTTTTTGTGCCTGTCCAGACGGGTTGTGCTATTAACGTTATGCTGATAACACCTAGTGTCCAGACGTTGTTATGATTCCTCGCAAAAGTTCTCCATTTTGTGTTGGAAATTGTATTGAAAAAAGCATAACGTTATGAGCATAACCCGTCTGGACACGCAAAGTGTACTGCTTAGGCAGATAAATCTGATTTCATTTTGCGCATCGAGTCCCTTTCTTCCTCACCCCTTTTGCCCAGAAACGACCGATATAACGTTATCGGCATAACACGTATGGACAGGGACTTTAGTAAACAGAAACGGACAGATATCGTGAAATTGTTCAATTTAATGTTTATGATACAATTTTTCTACTTCACTATATCGGCCTTTAGAAATTATACCAGATGCTGTGGTCTCATCATCCTATTTTAAATACTAAATTATGATATGAGCTGCTCTATTCTTTCGATAGTAAACAATGGTTCCAATAAAAAAGAGAGAGCCCACCATGTAAAAGACTTGCTAGTGGCTTGTGAGCTGTGGGAGTGTGGGGTACTCATACTACATTTTAAATATGCATTATACCTTGAACATTTGGAATGAAATTTTGCTAACTCGGTGTTAAAGTACTGCGCAATGTTCGATTGCAATAAAAATGGTCAACTTAGATGACGGTTTTAATGTCTTTTAACATTTAAATACTTCGCCGTAAAATGACTACAAATGAGCATGATCTTTTCTAGAAACAGCGCTTGCCATTTTGTTTTTGGCAAAGATGGCGAAATAATTACGTAAATAATGGGTATTTTCTCATTTTTGAAGAACAGGATGAGATGCCCTCCTCAACGTCGCGTCGTACACTGATAGGATTTTAATGATTGACCGATGGCAACTTATCTTAAATTTGCAATATTCTCAGAAGCCAAGCCTCCACGATGAGAAATGAGTTAAACAATTATCTTGTTTCCATTCTCAATGGGAGCAATTATAGCTTTCCCAGTTCTAAAACAGGGTAGAGTGTCTAGTATCCGACTTAACACGTTTGTTATTTTTGATTTTGATTCGCCGGCATATTATGAAAGCTTCGAAATACCCTAATACTGCGATAGAAAGTTTGTTTAATTTTTGATATCACGAAATAAACAAACTTTGTAAGTTTATAAGGGTAATATTATTATTATTATTATATGTTCATAAAAATTATAAAGTTAATTAGTTACTTACTTACTTACTTAGGTGGGCATCACAGTTCGGGGTGAACCTGGGTCTCAACCAACATGCTTCTATAACGACTTCGATTTCGGGCGAGCTCTCTCCAGTTTCGCGCTCTAAGTCGGTTGAGGTCTTCATCCACTTGATTGCGCAACCTAAGACAAGGTCTTCCCCTTCGAAAACCCGTTGAGCAGGAGCGTTTGAGTCCATCCGCTCTACATGACCCAACCATCGTAGCCTCGCGATGCGTACTCTTCTGGCTATGCCCATGTCGCGGTACAGCTCATACAGCTCGTTGTTGTAGCTTCTTTTCCACACATTGTCTTCGCATACCGGACCAAAGATCATTCGGAGAATTTTTCTTTCCAATCATCGGGCATGCTTTCTTCCGATTATGTCATGTAGATCAGTTGAGAATTCGGTATTCTTCCCTTCTTTTCTCCTTGTAAATCTCGTTATACTGATCGTAAGCAGCCCTCACTTAGCAGCCTATACTTATGTCTAGTTATATAAAAAAGTATTCAACTTATTAGTTTATATATCTTTACTTTTTTTTTAATCAACTTATTTGTAGACTTACTAAGTTTTGTTTCAAAAACTGTGATAATGCATCGTGGGTTCAAAATCACACCTTCCTTCTTTCGCTTAAATATCACCCTCTGTGTACATTTTTATTTGCCATATATTTTTTTTCTTCTTTTCGGTGTTTAATGAAGGTTTTTAAGTAAAGCTTTTCCTTCAAATCATATTTGGCATTAGGAACTTTATTTATATAGCTATTTCTGTAAATTGTCCAATATAGGTTTTAGAAAAAATAATGTAGTATTTAGCTGCATTAAAATACATCTATCTATCTAAAAAATTGATTTGCATTAGTGTCAAGACAGAAAAATTAAGTTTCCAGACAACTTTATTTTAGTATCCGGAATAAACAATTTTGTACGAATTTATACCTACAGCTAGGTTCCACATTTCACTTTCACGTGAAATGAAATCGAAATCGATCGAAATTAAGATTGGGTGTTCTGCATTTCACTTTTATCGATATCGATTTCATATTTTTCGAAATCGAAGTAAAACGAAATCGTTGTGTTCCACAATTCGATTTTGTCGGTTTCCAAGTGATTTGAAATCACCCTAATTTATTTGTGTGAAATGGTAGAAGAAAGCAGACGCGTTTAAAAATGTAAGTAAAAAACTCCGTTGAAACCACACAAAATTTGTTTATTTTACTAGAAATTTGTTTTCAACAAGGGAAAGCTTAAAAATACTGCACAGGAGAAAATATTCGTGAACTTTATGAGCCAACATGAAAATTTTGCCCAAGGATTAATGAAAGGAGATCGTGTCGTCGCAGATTCTTTGTGGGAAAGACAGAAAGACACAAATGGATGGAAAAAAAAAACAGTTATAATAAAAAGAATCATTTGAAACAGATCTATCAATCAAAACATGAATTTTACTTGCCACATATTAATACACACGTTGCATTTGCAATTTCTAATGGATTTGAAATGTCTCTCAATCTACGTCTTTTTATTTTCTCTGTCGCATACCTATCTTTTCTTTTTGATCTCCAAAACCGAAGCAATAAGAACAGCACTCATATTTAATTCTCTGACCAGGGAACTCAAGAAACTATTGAAATCAAATGAAATTGAATTTCAGATTAGATGACATGTATCAGCTGTTTTCAATTTCACTTGAAGTGATTTCGAAAAGTTTTCGAACTTGTAGATGTGTTGAACAATATCTAATTTTATTTAAATAATCAGGAACAAGAAACAATCACTTTTATTACGTTACAACTCAAAAGAACAAATTAGAATGAAAAATTAGTTAGGAAAAAAATAAAATGAAAATTTTACAAAACAAAAGAATACTAGAAAATTATTAAGCTGAGTTTCAACTCAAAAAATCAAAGTGATATTTTTTAAACAATACAGTAGTTTATCATCCACATCCACTCCCCTTTCAGTTTCATTGTCAGATGAAGTCCGTAAAACGTTTAGGGAAATGAACTTTTCTGCCAACGCGAGTTGTCTTGGAAACATTTATTACTGCTTTTGGCGAATTAAATTTGGTTTTGGTTGATATGCTCTTAGATTCAGGATACCGCTTTGTATTGCTGATTATAGTCTTAGGTTCGTTCGTTGTGTGTGCTGCCTTTAGTCTATCGATGCTTATTTTTTTAATTTTTGAACCAATTTCGATGTCAAAATTTTTATCGTTTCTATTAATGACTTTGAAGGGGCCATCATACGTTGATTTGAGAGGAGCTCGTGCAGAATCATCTCTAATAAAGACATGAGTGCAATTTTTTAGATTTTTTTGAACGAAAACTTTGTTTGAAGAATGATTCGATGTAGCTACATGTCTCAGTTGTTCCATTACTTTTCTTAAATTGCTAATGAAATCGCTTTCTAAGTATTCATCGGTAGGCTTGCTGAAGAACTCTCCGGGTAGCTTTATGGTTTCTCCCAAAACCATTTCTGCCGGTGTTGCTTGTAAGTCCTCTTTAAATGTAGTTCGGAGTCCTAGTAGTGCAATCGGAAGAGAATCAATCCAGTTGCTGTCTGTATGACACTTTATAGCAGTTTTGAGTGTCCGATGCATACGTTCTATAATACCGTTAGCTTGTGGATGGTAAGCTGTTGTGTGGAAGTGTTTTGAACCAATTAAATTTGATAATTCCTTAAATAACTTCGATTCAAATTGCGTCCCTTGGTCTGTTGATATTGCATCAGGTACACCAAAGTTTGCTATCCAACCATGCATTAACGCCCTAGCAACTGTTTTTGCTGTCAAATCTTGAATAGGTATTGCTGTTGGCCAACGAGTGAATCTATCAATGCATGTTAGACAATACTTAAAACCTGCAGAAAGTGGAAGAGGTCCAATCAAATCAATGTTAATGTGTCGAAAACGTCGGTTTGGCACTCGAAATTCTTTAAGCGCTGAACGATTGTGTTGATTAACCTTTGACTTCTGACATTTAATACAAGTAGCTACCATATTCCTAATATCATTTCTCATATTTAACCACACGAAACGTTCTGATATAAGTTTGACTGTTGAATTTTTACCTGGATGGGCCAAATTATGTATAGAATTGAAGACTTGCTTCCGAAAGATTTTTGTTACATAAGGTCGAATACGTGCTGTGGAAACATCGCACATCAACAAAGCTCTAGTATTTGGTATTTCGATTAGTTTAAGTTGAAGCGACGCCGTCTTTTGGTCTTTTTCGAGAGTTTTTAACTCTTCATCGGTACTCTGATCATTGGCAAGTTGTTCAAAATCAATTTGTTCGCCTTCGAAAATTGTTTCAATCCGAGATAAAAAATCAGCGACTAAGTTATCCTTTCCTACGATGTGTTGAATATCCGTGGTGAATTCACTTATGAAACTTAATTGCCTGGTTCGTAGAGGAGTTGATTTTTCTGGTCTCTGTTGGAATGCAAATGTCAATGGCTTATGATCCGTTAAAATAGTGCAATTTCGTCCATCAATTAGGTATTGAAAATATTTGACCGACTGATAAATCGCTAGTAGTTCTCGGTCGAATGTACTTTTAGATTTTTGAGAATCGGACATACGTTTTGAAAAAAACCCAAGTGGCTTTAATTCTTTGTCGACCAGCTCATGAATTGCTGCTCCAACGCAAAAATTACTTGCATCCACGTGCATGATGAGTTTAGCATTTGGCGAAGGATGAGTTAATAGAACCGCATTGGCCAATTGGTTTTTACACATTTCAAATGCTTCTCCTGCCTCTGAGTTCCACTTGATAACTGTTTTGTCCTTCTTTTTGTTGCCTTTTATTAAACGCTGCAGTTTTCCTTGCACAAATGCTGCATTTGGGAGAGATCGGCGATAAAAATTGAACATCGCTATAAATTTTCTTAGTTCAAAGGCAAGTTTTGGCTTTGCGAAATTTGTTATTGCTTCAACTTTTTCGTTTGTTGGTACAATCCCATTTTTTGTAATTTTGTGCCCAAGAAAATTTATTTCTTCTTTATAAAATACACATTTTGAGACGTTAATTCTTAAATTGTTTTCACGAAGGCGTTGCAAAACAGTTTCCAAATGCCGTTCATGCTCTTCTTGTGTACTTGACGCAATGCAAATGTCGTCTATATAAACAATGACATAATCAAGGTCTTGGAATATTTGGTTCATATATCTTTGAAATGTCTGGCTTGCGTTCCGTAGGCCGAATGTCATAACATTAAACTCAAATAGTCCGAATGGAGTTATTATTGCTGTCTTGTCTCGGTCCTCTTCGGCGATAGGAATTTGATGGTATGGATGGCACGTTCCAGATCAATTTTAGAAAAAATAGATTTCTTGCACAATTTTTGTGTAAAATCGTGAAGATATGGAATTGGATAGCGATCAGGCTGTGTTATTGCGTTGAGTCTACGATAATCTCCGCACGGTCGCCACGATCCTTTTTCTTTTTTCGGTGCTAGATGAAGTGGGCTACTGCTCGGTCTGCAAATATTTTGCTTAAGCATGTAGTCAAATTCCCTCTTAGCTATCTCGAATTTTTCAGAATTGAGTCTGCGTGCTTTGGAATGTATTGGAGGACCTGATGTTACAATGTGGTGACGGACACAAGTATTTGGATATGAGTTTAATGCTTTAAATGGTTTTGTTAAATCTTTATATTTTTCTAGAATTGATCTGATTGATTGAGGCAAATTTTGTGCGAATGTAAAAATTTGTTCGCTTATGGCAGAACCTTCAATAGCACTTACCTCGAATTTAGTCACAGTATCAATTAATTTCTTTTTTCTCAAGTCAACTAGTAGTCCAAATTCATGTAGGAAATCAGCCCCGATGATTGGTTTTGTAACATCAGCAACCACGAACATCTAGTCCATTTGTCTTCTAAGCCCGAAGTCGACTGAAATAATTCGTGTACCATACGTCTTAATTGATGATCCATTTGCTGCATATAACTTATATGATGTATCCGGTTTGTCGTTATTGATTGGTGGAATAACTGAAAAGTCAGCTCCAGTGTCGATAAGGAATCGTTGATTTGATTTACGGTCATTTATAAATAAGCGACGACTTTTTGATATTGGTGCTCTGTGCGTCGTTTGTGTTAACAGAGCTTCTTCTAGTTTTCCGAAGTCATATCTAGTTTTTTGAATTGGCATGGGTCGATGCATTTTCTCGCATTTGAGCCGTAACGCCAGTGAAATTTACAGAACGAAAATCTTGGTCTTGATTTGCTTCGGTCACGTTTCTGATCTTGATTGTATGTTTTATTTTTGTGTTTCTGGTTTCTAGATGTACGAAGCTCTTCAATTTGCATTTGTAGATCGTCTATCTTTTTTTGGAGTGGAGACTCAATTTGCACAGCTGATACATTAGAATAGTTTAACATATCCATCATCTGATCTGCTTGCTTCGCCATAGCCATTGAATCACCACTTCCAATTGAAATAACCGCACGAACTTGATCAGGCAAACGTTCCAGCCAAAAAGATTTCAAAACATCATCGGGTAGTTTATTATTCGAAAGCTGTTTCATTCGTTTCAGTAATTGCGTTGGTTTTAAATCGCCTAATTCCACTTCTTTCACTAGTTTTCGAAGTTTTTTCTGATCTGAATCGGTGTATTCAGTGATTAGAGCATTTTTAACATTTAACATTAACATTTTTATAAAGTTCCGGTCGCTCCTTGCAAAAAGCTGGTGGTTTAATACTAACGTGATGCATTTCACCTTTTGAGATTGTAGTATTGGTTTCCAAAGTTCCATCGTCTCTGATTTGCTTATCATCTACCATTGTATAGACTAGTACTGGATTCGATGAAATTTACTTTGAGAGAGATTCTTAATGGCAGTTAAATTGAAAAAAAAAAAATTGTTCTTGATTCGGGGTCACCAATGTAGATGTGTTGAACAATATCTAATTTTATTTAAATAATCAGGAACAAGAAACAATCACTTTTATTACGTTACAACTCAAAAGAACAAATTAGAATGAAAAATTAGTTAGGAAAAAAATAAAATGAAAATTTTACAAAACAAAAGAATACTAGAAAATTATTAAGCTGAGTTTCAACTCAAAAAATCAAAGTGATATTTTTTAAACAATACAGTAGTTTATCATCCACAAACTGATGAAATCGATCGAAATGCAGAACACTGTAAATAAATTCACTCGATTTGCAATTTCGGTTTCGGTTTCATTTCACTCGATTTCTGGAACCTAGCTGCTAGTTTCTTTTGGTTTTTATGAAATGAAATGTCTTAAATTTTTGAAAAAAATACATACATACAGCTGCGGTCAAAATAATAGTAGTATAGAGCTTAAGAAACAACAAAATTGAAAAAAACTTATCCGTCAATTCTAATTTAAAAAAGCAATAACGTGGTTTTCAAAGTGGGGTTTTAAGCATTTATTTACAAAAAAAAAAAAAAAATTAGTTTAATATTACTATCCGATAGTTGCAAGTTTATTGAACAGATGTTGAAATTCAGCGGTCAAAAAAATAGTAGTGATAGGAAAATCTACCTTGAAATGTTACGAAATCAAAAAATTAGGTCAAAATTTTTATTACAATATGTGGCTGAATGTTCGTACCTTTAATTAGTATTTAGTTACAAGTCCCTTGTTAGCTATAACAGCAGTACAAAGACGTTAAATAGAGTTTATCAGGTTTCCACACCTTCCTGTGCTTATCGAGCTCCATGATTGCTGTAACGCTTCGCAAAGGACTGTGTTGTTGCTTGGTTTACATCTAGAAGCATATTTTTTTACAGCGCTCCATAGGATTTCAATGGAATTAACACCACTCCATCACATCTACTTTACTTTCCTGGAACCATTGCTTCTTGCTGAAAGACCCATTTCAGCAAGAAGCAACTTCATTTACGGTAGCATTCAACTTCAGTATACGGTAGCATTACTTCCTGCATTATCCTAACATAGAGATGCTGATCCATAATGCCTTCAATCCGCATTATGGGTCCAACTTCGTAGAAGAAAAAACATGCCCATACCATTATGATTGTAAAGTGTGGATTATATTCGGTGTTTGGAGGTCTTCTTACATAATGATGAGATCCTTTTCCACCCCTTAAAACAATTAAAGTGTAACGGGTTTTCACTATCAACGCAATGCAAAGTGGAAAAATACCAATCTGTGCAATGCTTTTACTCACACTACTATTATTTTGACCGCAACTGTACATATAAGTACTCATGTAAGTTATCACTAAGTAAATAAAAAATAAGAAGACCCTAAAAGCTCATGTTTACCAAAAAATTGGGGATAGTACGCTATCATTGGCGCCACAATCTGACAATGAATTTGAAATGATTTTCCAGTGGCGTTTTGGCCATTTGTAGTATGTCATGATCTGCCATTTGTTTTTTAGTGCATTCAGAGGTGATTACAATTTCACCATTTCATCACGTCGTGAATTTTCTGATTTGGCCTTGGAACAACTTGAAAACGATAACGAATTTCTTAAGAAAATCATCTTATCCGATGAGGTTCATTTTTTTTGGACTGGTGCGGTAAATAAACAAAACTGTCGATTCTGGTGCGATTGAAAATCCACAAAATATTCATTGACCATTACATTCACCTAAATCGTCAGTTTGGTGTGGTTTTTGGGCTGGTGGAATCATCGGCCCGTACTTCTTTCAAAATGAAGCTGGTAACACATTACTGTCAATGGAGAGCAGTATAGATCTATGATAACCAACTTTTAATGGCCGAAGTTGGAAGGAAGTTGATCTTGACAACATTTGTTTTCCATAAGACAGGGCTACGTGTCACACATCAAATGAAACAATTGAATTATTGTGAGAAAAGTTTAGAGATTCGATTATTTCAAGAAATTGTGATATTCAATATGGCCTCAAAGAATTTGTGATTTAACACCATTAGACAATTTCTTGTGTGGTTATTTGAAGTCATTGGTCTTTCAAAATAAACCAGATGTTCTTCAAGCTTTACAAGTCAATATTGAACGTGCCATTCATGATATACGACTTGCTTTAGTGGAAAAAGTGCTGGAAAATTGGGTTCATCGAATTTGTTGCTGCAGAAGAAGTCTTGGTGGCCATTTGAATGACGTTTTATTTAAAACTTAATTGTATTGATTGAACTGCACATTAAATAAAAAATATTTGAATTTCCTTAACAACAAGTGTGTTTTTTTTTTAAAGAAATCATATCACTCGTATTAGAAAACCCTTTATAAAACGTAAATGTTAACAATTGATGGCTAATCCATACTTGAAGTCAATAAAAATTGTAAATAAAATATATCAATATTTGGTAGGCCAAAATAAAACGATAATGTCAAAAGTTTTCGATATTTTGCTTCGTTTTCGAGACCTCGAGACTTGAAGTCACAAAAAAAAAAGCAAATCAATTGAATAACGGATTTTTTTTTATAATTTTCAATCCTAAAACTTATAATAGCCTAATTAATATTCACGTGAATTTGACCCCATAATAATGGGCCAATTCAAAGCTAATAAGCTTTGAATTGGCGTGAATTTGATCCTATTATAAGTTTTGTGTTATCATTTTTTAATAGTTTATATTTACAACTTTTAAGGGGGGACGCTGGTCTAGAGCGTTAAAAAATGGGCATAATATATGAATTTTTTATGACTCAACAAAAAGATCTATCGAAAATCTGTGAAAGAAGTCTTACAGCCTTATTTATAAACCCGTATTATCGGCGGATTAAGGTTACTACGAACTTAATACTCCTCTAATACTCCAAACCTTATTTATAAAAAAAAATACACCAGTATTAGCGGCGGATTAAGCTAATACTGGTTCATAGGAGTATTAACGGAGGATTAAGGTCGTATTAAGGTCTAAATGTCATTTTGTTCAAATTTTTGGAGGAAAAGTGGAAAATTATTTTGGTTTTGTGAATAGTTCTAATTCTTTTTCCGCCTTAACTACGAGATAAATAAATTAATAAATGAAAACTAATATTTCTTGTTTTGTTTTGTTTAATATCCATTTTGGAAAAATTTCCGCCAACCACAAAAAAAAAAACAATCATAATGCTCGGGTTCAACGCAATTAAGTTTTTCAGATAATCTAACTTTTTTTGGCCTCTGATTGGTCAAAAGTCACGCATCAAAAGAAGAACTAAAACTCTTGCCAATCAGAGCCCGAAAGAAGTTAGATTATCTGAAAAAACTTGATGCATTGAACGTGCACAATGGGATTTGTTGACGTTTATAGTAACCAGAGCTATAGATGGGTCATTTTTTTGATGAAAAATTTGACATAAGCAAGTATTAACTAATACGGGTTGGAAAATGTTTTATAAATAAGGATTCGCTCGACCTGGCGTAAGGGAGTATTGAGTGCTAATACTAGTATTAACTAATACCAGGTTGAACCGAGTATTAGTGAAATCTAATAAATAAGGCTGTTATAGTTTAAGTTTTAATATACAAATACAAATTTTTTCGTTTCAATCAAATTCAAAATGGCGGCTGTCCAGCATTTCTTCGGAGGCACCTCATTTTTTAGATGGGTCCATGGCCGAAAATGTAACCTCCTTAATTTTGATCCTGGAATAAAATCCCGAAAATCTTTAGTTCTATATAACAATAGCAAGAGCCGTACGTAGGATTTTTTCAATATTTTGTTTTTTGGCGAAATGGTTCACGTTTGAACAAAAAATTCAGATTTTCACTAAAAAAAATCGAGAAAACTGTTGATTAAAAAAAAACTATGCAATATAAAAAAAAATTCTACGTACGGCTCTGGAGAAAGGTATTTTGAATGTACTGTCAAAATTTCGTATAGATCGGTGAAGATTTGCTCGAGTTATGTTTTCGGCCAGTCAAAAAAAAGTGATTTCGAGAAAAATTTGTTTAAAGTTTTAAATACTATAAAATCATACGGCATACCAGAGGGGCACTGCCGCAGAATGGAAAGTTTGGGCATTTAGACATTTTTGCCGGCATCCAGCCTTTGGTATGTTATTTTTAAGACCCTAAAGTACCTTTTCAGACAAAAAAAAAAATTTCGGTTTCTTCAAAATTCTAGAACAGCATATTTTTCCACTTCAAGTGTCGATATGTAAAAATTTTATTTAACATTTTTGGCTTCGTTTGGGTCGATTTACTAAGTAAAATAAATAATTAAATATGTTGGCGCACCAGAGTGGGGTGCCCCCGCCTTAGCGTATTTCTCATAATCATTCCTTGTGACGGAAAGGAGGGGGTCTACAATTTTCTGGCGATTCCGAACTTCTAATCGAGAAAGTTCTTTTCGTGGTAGTGAATTTAAAATCGGAAGACTTGCCTATTCCTAACATATGGTACGCGTTAAAAAACATTTTGCTTCTATTGGGACTTGAACCACGAATTTCGGAGCAGGCAAACATGTTAACCATTGCGCCACGGGTACCACGATTTACTAAATGGCATATACAAATCCTGGAGACACCGATATCGTACTCCTGCCAACAAATTGATAATAGTTTGTAAAAAAATATCAAATTTTTGCTTTAATTAGCATGAAAACTAAATCAAACGAAGTGTATAGACTCGTTTGTCTATATCAAAATTATCAAACACTTAAACTTGATATTTTTACTTAATGAGTGAACAAGCACTTGAACTTGGTCAACAATGGATCAACAAAAGAGAACACTTGATTTAACTCTGAACTTTCGTGTAATAATTTTATTATTGATTTCAGGAAAGTGTTATGCGACCTTTTGAATGTTAATAAATTTGTTTTTGAGCAGGCTCAAGGTCAATAAAAGCAATGTTGTTATATGGTTGTTAACGACGTTTCGAGCATGGATACGCTCTTCATAAGGTCTGTTTATTAGGAAATAAATAATAATAATATAATTAGGAAATAAACAAAAACAAGAACATAATGGTTAAAACAAAAACTTACAATAATACATGAAACTAGTTATCACAATGAATAATAGGCAAGAACCTAAGGACTGTCATTTAGTCAAAAACATTTACATGACTATTTAAAATTAAAATTATTTGGCAAACAAAAAAGTTTAAACTACATCCACCAACTAAGTAGGGAAATCTTTGTTTGTTCTGAAGATCAGCTGGCTGTACATGTTGCTGAGATTTTCACAGTCAGATCTTCTATTGACTGTGTTCTCAGTGTTGAGAATGTGCAACATTTCCAGCAACATTCTCTTACTGTAGTTTCTCTCTGTGTCGTCTAGTATTGTAAGGTTATCAAAGTCTGGCTTGTGTGATTCTTCAATACAATGTAATGCCAGTGCAGTTTTTTGTGCTCCCCGGTTGTTGATGTCAGAACGGTGGCCGGAGAGTCGGTTTCTCAATTTTTGTTTTGATGTGCCTACATACACCGACGGACAAGAGGTATTATTTCTACTACCCAAACAATTAATTTTGTAGACTACATCGCACTTGTCCAACTTATCAACACTTCCCTTAGTGTTGGTAAACACTATTGACTTGAGCGTGTTGGTAGACTTAAACGCTATTTTTGTTGTGTTTTTTTGTCATGTATAGGTGCTGCTTTCATAAGTGTTGATAGAGACAGGATAAAGAAAGCACTTTTGTAAATCGTTAGAGGGGGATCAGTTGGTTGTTCCATCGTTGTCTTTTTTCCGCAAATGGTAATCAATTTGTTGATTATTGTAATGGGGAAAAAATTCGAGAGCAGGGTGTTTTTAATGATGTCGACGTTTTTTTGGCGAAAATTGTTGTGACAGGTATTTAGAACTGGATCGATAAAATTTTGCGCAGTATTAAATATAACATGTTTGGGTTGTTTTGAAAGGTAGTTAATAAGTCTCCCTGATGAGGTTGGTTTCTTATACCAATCAAAAATGATACCTCCATTATGTCTAACAACCCTGACATCAATATATGGTAATGATCCATTTTCTTCGATTTCAACCGTGAATTGAATACGGTTGTTGAAAGAATTATGAGCTGTCAAAGTTGACTCGATTTCATTCCTCTTCAGAATGACGAACAAATCATCCACATATTTGGTAATAACCTTGGGTTTGAAGGCTAATTTACCAATGATGTCTTCCAACAAGGCCTCCATTGCTATGTCAGCTAAAATAGATGACGTCGGACTGCCCATAGGTACACCTTGTTTTTGTTGGTAAATTCTATTTTTAAACTCCACATAATTGCATTCTAACATACAGAAACGAAGCATCTTCATAAAATGTGATTTTTTGATGTTGGTGTGTTGCTTAATGTCGTTCCATTTTTTCTCAATAACCTCTATTATCAAACGAATGGGTACATTTTTAAATAAAGATAAAACATCAAACGATACAAACACCTCATCTTCTTCCAACTTTTTAACAACCATATAACAACATTGTTTTTATTGACCTTGAACCTGCTCAAAAACAAATTTATTAATTTTATTATTGTTATTTCATTTTCTTTTATACCTACTTACGCTACAATGATTGAATGAAAAATTGCTTACACCTAAATTAATACAAATTTAAATCTAGACCATACCAACCAGTTGCGCACGTTCCAGTTGTTTGTTTTGCAGCGTCAGTATTACATTGAGTGCATAGTGCAGGTTGACCCACTGACGCTGTTTTGTTTTGGTGTTGACCTGAACACGAACAGTAGTTCAATTCTTTCAATTGGCTTAAAATTCAATTTTCCCTGTAAATTACTTAGTAGTTAAAACAATGAAAATTAAGGACTTTGGTATGTTGCTGTAAAAAAAATGTATGCTATGTCCTCACTGTATGGTAAACTAGGCTTCGTTCCAGGATGGTTTGAGTTAACCTAGCTATGTTTGCACATGAAAAAAAGTTTTTAGTTTATGTTTTTGTCTTAAGATAAGAAGAGTCAGAAATAAACTCCACTCCACACAAACTTTCCACTCACTTTCATTCTCTTAAACGTCAATTTCACTGGAATATTGGAAATATTGCGTTCAGGGTAGTTGGATAGTTTTGAGTTGAACAAGTTTAAGTGCCAGGTGGGGGTATAGTAATTTGGCTGTGGCGTATGGTAAGTGTGTCTACCTGTTACGCGAGAGGTTCATGGTTTCTAAAAGAAAACATCTTTTTTATGAGTATTCCTTAGCGATATAAGAATTTTTGAAATAAGACCGGTAGTTTCTTGGTTTTCGTAAACGTTCCCGTTCCCTTGCAAATCTTTTATATATAAAAAGAAGTGTACGGTTCGTTGTGATCGCATGATTTGAGAATGGCTCTACCGAATGAAACCAATTTTATGTAGTAGCTAAGGGGATGTTGGTAAAAATCTGAAATCGGTCGACCCATTTTTGAGTTATCCCATTTTTCCTGAATGTCACTTTTGTCCATATAAAATACACGTAAGTCAACGAAAAAATGTTAGGGTTTCAGAACATAAGTCAGTCCATGTGTTATCAGGTTTTCTTAGAAAACTAGGGGTATTTTGGACCTTGTACATGACTTTTCTTAGCCTTGCGGCGTCATTAGTGCACTCAATGTACCATATTCATAGTCCAAGCGTCTCGACAAGCGTACAGAAGATAGCAGTAATAATACCAATTACTAAAATAGATTGCATACATAAATCAATAACTCAACGAAGAACCACAACGACAGCCAATGTATAAAAGAAATTAATAACACAAACAGCATACGAAGTTTACACCCGAAGATAGACAAAGTCCGAGACGCGTTGCCAGTACACAAGGAAAAATAACTGTGTTACAAATAAAAAAAAAAATTTGAGTACCCGCTTTGAAATGTCATGATTTTTTATTTATGCGTAACGTTTAATAAACATACATACAAATTTTCTTTCCATCACGTCTCATTTTTTTCCGCAAGAAAGTGCCAGATTATATTAGAAATTAAAACGTCAAAACATGTTTTAAAGAAATCTTATAAAATCAGTGAGCATGTGAATAACAAAATGAAATTTTCAGGATTTAAAGTTGAAGAATAGACCTTTAAATAGACCTTTACTCCAGTTTTGATATGTGGTAGTCAACATTCCCAAAAATGTGCCCAAAGATTGTGTTTTTTCAAAAACTCAAAACTTGAAAGGAATGTAAAGGATATAAAAACCTTTTTTTTAATTAACTTTGGATTGTTTATTTTGTACTTATTGTAAGGTTTAATTAGGGAAATTTTTAGGGACTTACTATTGATATTTTAGGCACAGGACTACTTCAAAAATGTCAAAAATGTATATAAAATGTGTTGATTTCAGAAGGATCAGGTTTCTAAAGCAAATATCTTAAACCTTTTAATTGATTTGAAGAGAATGCTTTATCAGCTTTAAAATGACACCTTAATCGTCCTAATCGCTTGAATACAGACAATTCTAGAGTGGAAAGTCTGAAACTCATAAAATCACTATGTTCGGTTCTTTGAGTAAGGCTGGAGGGGAGAAGAAAATTAAAAAAAAAAATCCTTTGACTATTTCGTATTTCGTTAGCAAAGGAACATTTCTAATGTCAAATTCAAATATAATTGACATGTACCTCGAAAACTAGACGTGATGGATACCACATATCTGACACATTTGTGGTTGGTGATGATGGCTTTGAGAAATAATAATAAGTCTTCGGAGTAGGAAAATAACGCAACAGAGCGGGGTGGTTTTGTAACCTCCTAGTATCAAGCAAAAAGTGGAGGGTGCCGTCATTAACGTTAATTTTCCCTTGCAAGAAACTTTGGGGTGGCATGTCCAGCTAAACCAATGCCTAGTAGACCTTTGGTTCCGTGGTGGAACGTGGTGATCAGAGGCCGACTGAAACCTGTACCGTTCTAAGCAGAAGGACTTCAAAAGGTTAGTTCGAAAATCAAACAATGCCTCTTATATAGAATTCTGTGAAAGCATCGAAACACTCTGTGAAACTAGGCGATTAGCCAAAGTCCTTGAAAGGTGGAAGGTTATCAGAATGGAGACAATCAGGACTTCGAACGATTCTTATACAGATTTTAAAGCAGAGACACTCAGTCTTATGCTGTACAATCATTTTCCAGGAAACCCGTTACGAGTAACAATCGGATCACAACAATCAGCGTAACAAGCAGACATGCTATCCATTACGCCACGGGCATCACGAGCAGCTTAGCTGTAGTGTATAATACAACTCAATGACAGTAGCCGCGTTTTATTATCACAATGATCCAATCCGGATCGGATCTTGATAATAAAACAGCTTTAGATCATCATATTTTTTATTATTTCCAGTTGGTAGCTGTGTGGAACTCGGTCATTTCAAAAGAGTTGCAGAGTTGCCTTACGAATTCTTTTTCAATGGCTAATTTTTTGTTATTTTTTTTTTAGGGAAAATATACATTTTTTGCACTTATTCTTATTAATTTCACGAATATATGTTTTGTTTTGTAGAACTTTTTCATCATACAAAAATGAATAAATGTGAAGCTTCTCGCTATCTATCTAAAATATATTTCATTTAACACAAATAAAAATGTTCATGTGGCAATACTGTTGTTATTGGAAATAGTAAAAATGATACCAACGTTTTCAATGGAAAATCTCCTCTTGTGTGAAATAAAAGAACTAATTCTTAGATCACAAAAATAGATCCAACCAAAAAGCAGGATCTCGCTTTGTTGTTTTAATGCAAGTAAATCAATGATCTAATCTGGATCATCGTGATAATAAAATACGGCTAATGTTAGTGTTGATTTCATACCAAAAATTGGTAAGCAAGACCAATTAGGCTCGTCAAGAGCTTGGGACCAATCAGTCTTACCTCCTTCCTACTTAAAACAATGGAAAGCATGGTTGACATTTTTCTTCGTAAAATCTACATCCAAATATACCCTCTGGGCGAATCATTAGTATTGTGGATTAAAACAATAGTGCAGTCAATGAAGCAAGCATTTTAGGTCCGAATTTTTTTTACTGTGAAACGATTTGCATGAAATTTTGGAATTAGGCTCATCTTACCATTAACTTCAAAAGTAAAAATGATTTGAACACCGCCACCACCCTGGGGGTTGTTGCCACCCCTTTTCGATGGCGAATTTTTTTTTTTTTTTTTTCAAAATAACCTCGGATATCAATAAAAGGCCTAATTTTAAGCAAAAAATCAAATATAAAGTTTTTCATCAAAACCAATACTTTTCGAGTTATTGGCAATTGAAAATTCGCATTTTTTTCACGTTTTTCATCTATTTATTGCATATATCTCCAAAACTATACGTTTTATCGAAAATTTTATAAAAAACAAAATTGTAGCAGGTAAAAAAATGAACAATTTGGTTTTTTATAAAGTATTCTAAGAACAATATTAAGCTAGATATACATAAAAGATCAAAGCCATTTTTTATTTTGTCTGAAATTTATGCGTTGTGGTCAATGCCATTCTAATACAAGATGTTTTGTAGTGCTTGAAATAAGCTTTAAAATGAGCACTTTTAAAAGTCTTTTGCACGTAAAATAAGTGAGCTGTAGTGCAAATAAGGAGAGCATCTAATGTTTTTTTCTTTTAAATCAATGAGTTTTTGGACCATAACTCCTTCAATTTTCATTCTATCACAACTTATGAAAAATCTTTGTAAAGGTAATTAAGAGAGCTACAATATCCTTTATTGCAATATATAGTAAACAACCTTTTGCTAAAACGGTGAAGGGTTAAAAGACTTAAGAGAGGCTGCGATTGCGCTGCCACGCGCTCTTTAAAATATCATAAATATCCGTCAATTTTTGTCTGACAGAAAAAACTAAAAAAACCAAATTGTTTGCCAGAAAAATACCTAAATTTTTTATTATGACACTTTTATACGTATCTGTCGTCATTTGAGAAACGAAATGAAAAACTTTATATTTGATTTTCTGCTTAAAATTAGGTCTTTTATTGATATCCGAGGTTATTTTGAAAAAAAAAAAATTCGACACCGAAAAGGGGTGGCGACCACCCCAGGTTGGTGGCGGTGTTCAAATCATTTTCACTTTTGAAGTTAAGGGTAAGATGAGCCTAATTCCAAAATTTCATGCAAATCGGTTCACAGTAAAAAAATTCGGAGGTAAGGCCCTATTTTTCGCTTCATTGACTGCACTACAATGCTAATGAATAGAACTGTGGCAGTTAAAGTGGAGTGTGGACAATATGTTGCAGCAGGAGTGAATAAGGGCTGTCCACAATGATTCGATATGACTTTTTCCTCTTCTGTGGTGCTTGCTGATCGACTCTCTTCTTGAAAGGCTCAATCGTTCTAAAGCTAAGTGTACACGATTGCCTGATCTGCAAATATTGTCAGATCTGTCAGTGAAAAATTTGTCTCGAATGGCTGACAATCGTGTACACACCAAATGAATTTGCAGAAAAACTATTTGGCTGCTAATTTGTAGACAAATATCTGCTAATTAATTTGCAGATATCTGGCAATTGTGTACACGCAAGCTGACAACCGTGTACACACCAAATTTTTTTGCAGAAAAATTTGTTCATCAATCATTTTGAAGACAAATTAATTTGCAAATGTGGCAATCGTGTGTACACAAATTTTGTCCATTTTCTGACGCTTCTGCAAATGTCTGGAAATAAATAAATTTGCAGAGCCAGTTTGAGGAACATTTTCAAATTTATTCATTGGCAGACAAATCTGAGAAGGATTACAGGAAAAAAAACACTTGAATTGTCTCTACAATTGGATTGTCAGCTACAAAACTCATCGAAAATTTAAAGGTGATTTTTGTTTTTATAGAAAATGTGTCAATTACGTGAACATTTTTTTTAGTTATGGATGCCAACTCATATAAAAAAGATGAGATAACCAGTGAAATGGATGACATGCATAACATCATTATATTCCTTTCTGTATGTCACTTATGATCTTTCTGCAGAACGACAATTTCCACATGAATCTAGTGCGATTATTCCAGTAGGCTGAAACAAATAAACATAATCAGGATACGAAGCCGTTTGTTGAGGATTAATATCCAAACGTCTTGTTCATAAAAAAAACCGAGCAAAGCGGATAGATTTCCTGGACATAGAGAAACAAATGCAAGACAAAATGCTAAGCCAACCAAACCAAAAAAGCAGAAACCAAATTCAAAATATTCCTTTGTGAAACAGATGAACAAAAGAAGTTCTCGAATGTTTCCGACTCAGAGAAGATTGTTAACTCTTTTTTGATACCAGAAATCACTGGTAAGTGAATTTATTTTCGGTATTGAATCAATATTCATACCAATGTTTTCTAGACGAAGCTGCAAGTAGTTTTCATTCAGATTTGCAATCGGTATCAGAAGATCTCAGACGACGAGTATTTATGACACCGGCGTAATCAAATTTATAATGCTCCAGGTGAGCTCACAGAGGCGAAAAAGTCTTGCTATGAATTCAGACTGCGGTGCATCAAAAAATTAGCTAAATTTGTATTTAATCCGCTGGCCGGTTAACGTTAAATCGAAATAAAACAAAGGGAAATATTTTGTAGTACTCGTATTTGTATTCTATTCTCAGAAATCTAATCTTAACGTTAGCTTTCCATTCGGACCGAATGAAAACTTATTTTTTCTGTAGATCTATGAAAACTTCATGAAAACGACATAAGAAAAAACCTTGGAGTAGTTCTCAAATAATGTTGTTTTCCACATCTTTGCGTAGAATCCCTCCTGCTCACGACGGGCCACCCAATCCTTCGTCCCACCTTCGTCCATACCTTACAACACATCTTTTTCGGCTGTTTGGCTGTTTCATCATCGCTGCTTTGTAACAAATACGCCGTCAAAATAGTTGCGATTGCAACGTTTTTATCCATTTATATTGTTTTTTTTTGATATTTCACTTTTAGTTGAATATTAAACGATTAAAAACAAAATCTACACATGTTCATGTTCTTATATTGAATGTTCTTTTCACTTTTAGCTTTAAATTTTTTTTGACAGATGCTATATGTGACAATGAACTGAAAATGAATTTGCAGATCCACAAATGAAGTTGTGTGTACACGGTTTGCAGAAATCTACAAATATCTGCAAATCTATTGCCAGCTATTTGCCCAATTTAGTTTGTCGACATTGTCAGCCAAATAGCTGGCAATCAACTTGCAGATATTTGTAGATTTCTGCAAACCGTGTACACACAACTTCATTTGTGGATCTGCAAATTCATTTTCAGTTCATTGTCACATATAGCATCTGTCAAAAAAAATTTAAAGCTAAAAGTGAAAAGAACATTCAATATAAGAACATGAACATGTGTAGATTTTGTTTTTAATCGTTTAATATTCAACTAAAAGTGAAATATCAAAAAAAACAATATAAATGGATAAAAACGTTGCAATCGCAACTATTTTGACGGCGTATTTGTTACAAAGCAGCGATGATGAAACAGCCAAACAGCCGAAAAAGATGTGTTGTAAGGTATGGACGAAGGTGGGACGAAGGATTGGGTGGCCCGTCGTGAGCAGGAGGGATTCTACGCAAAGATGTGGAAAACAACATTATTTGAGAACTACTCCAAGGTTTTTTCTTATGTCGTTTTCATGAAGTTTTCATAGATCTACAGAAAAAATAAGTTTTCATTCGGTCCGAATGGAAAGCTAACGTTAAGATTAGATTTCTGAGAATAGAATACAAATACGAGTACTACAAAATATTTCCCTTTGTTTTATTTCGATTTAACGTTAACCGGCCAGCGGATTAAATACAAATTTAGCTAATTTTTTGATGCACCGCAGTCTGAATTCATAGCAAGACTTTTTCGCCTCTGTGAGCTCACCTGGAGCATTATAAATTTGATTACGCCGGTGTCATAAATACTCGTCGTCTGAGATCTTCTGATACCGATTGCAAATCTGAATGAAAACTACTTGCAGCTTCGTCTAGAAAACATTGGTATGAATATTGATTCAATACCGAAAATTAATTCAATTACCAGTGATTTCTGGTATCAAAAAAGAGTTAACAATCTTCTCTGAGTCGGAAACATTCGAGAACTTCTTTTGTTCATCTGTTTCACAAAGGAATATTTTGAATTTGGTTTCTGCTTTTTTGGTTTGGTTGGCTTAGCATTTTGTCTTGCATTTGTTTCTCTATGTCCAGGAAATCTATCCGCTTTGCTCGGTTTTTTTTATGAACAAGACGTTTGGATATTAATCCTCAACAAACGGCTTCGTATCCTGATTATGTTTATTTGTTTCAGCCATCTGGAATAATCGCACTAGATTCATGTGGAAATTGTCGTTCTGCAGAAAGATCATAAGTGACATACAGAAAGGAATATAATGATGTTATGCATGTCATCCATTTCACTGGTTATCTCATCTTTTTTATATGAGTTAGCATCCATAACTAAAAAAAATGTTCACGTAATTGACACATTTTCTATAAAAACAAAAATCACTTTTAAATTTTCGATGAGTTTTGTAGCTGACAATCCAATTGTAGAGACAATTCAAGTGTTTTTTTTCCTGTAATCCTTCTCAGATTTGTCTGCCAATGAATAAATTTGAAAATGTTCCTCAAACTGGCTCTGCAAATTTATTTATTTCCAGACATTTGCAGAAGCGTCAGAAAATGAACAAAATTTGTGTACACACGATTGCCACATTTGCAAATTAATTTGTCTTCAAAATGATTGATGAACAAATTTTTCTGCAAAAAAATTTGGTGTGTACACGGTTGTCAGCTTGCGTGTACACAATTGCCAGATATCTGCAAATTAATTAGCAGATATTTGTCTACAAATTAGCAGCCAAATAGTTTTTCTGCAAATTCATTTGGTGTGTACACGATTGTCAGCCATTCGAGACAAATTTTTCACTGACAGATCTGACAATATTTGCAGATCAGGCAATCGTGTACACTTAGCTTTAGAACGATTGAGCCTTTCAAGAAGAGAGTCGATCAGCAAGCACCACAGAAGAGGAAAAAGTCATATCGAATCATTGTGGACAGCCCTTATTCACTCCTGCTGCAACATATTGTCCACACTCCACTTTAACTGCCACAGTTCTATTCATTAGCATTGTAGTGCAGTCAATGAAGCGAAAAATAGGGCCTTACCTCCGAATTTTTTTACTGTGAACCGATTTGCATGAAATTTTGGAATTAGGCTCATCTTACCCTTAACTTCAAAAGTGAAAATGATTTGAACACCGCCACCAACCTGGGGTGGTCGCCACCCCTTTTCGGTGTCGAATTTTTTTTTTTTCAAAATAACCTCGGATATCAATAAAAGACCTAATTTTAAGCAGAAAATCAAATATAAAGTTTTTCATTTCGTTTCTCAAATGACGACAGATACGTATAAAAGTGTCATAATAAAAAATTTAGGTATTTTTCTGGCAAACAATTTGGTTTTTTTAGTTTTTTCTGTCAGACAAAAATTGACGGATATTTATGATATTTTAAAGAGCGCGTGGCAGCGCAATCGCAGCCTCTCTTAAGTCTTTTAACCCTTCACCGTTTTAGCAAAAGGTTGTTTACTATATATTGCAATAAAGGATATTGTAGCTCTCTTAATTACCTTTACAAAGATTTTTCATAAGTTGTGATAGAATGAAAATTGAAGGAGTTATGGTCCAAAAACTCATTGATTTAAAAGAAAAAAACATTAGATGCTCTCCTTATTTGCACTACAGCTCACTTATTTTACGTGCAAAAGACTTTTAAAAGTGCTCATTTTAAAGCTTATTTCAAGCACTACAAAACATCTTGTATTAGAATGCATAAAATGCATCTGCTCGCCGCTAAATGGCATTGACCACAACGCATAAATTTCAGACAAAATAAAAAATGGCTTTGATCTTTTATGTATATCTAGCTTAATATTGTTCTTAGAATACTTTATAAAAAACCAAATTGTTCATTTTTTTACCTGCTACAATTTTGTTTTTTATAAAATTTTCGATAAAACGTATAGTTTTGGAGATATATGCAATAAATAGATGAAAAACGTGAAAAAAATGCGAATTTTCAATTGCCAATAACTCGAAAAGTATTGGTTTTGATGAAAAACTTTATATTTGATTTTTTGCTTAAAATTAGGCCTTTTATTGATATCCGAGGTTATTTTGAAAAAAAAAAAAAAAAAATTCGCCATCGAAAAGGGGTGGCAACAACCCCCAGGGTGGTGGCGGTGTTCAAATCATTTTTACTTTTGAAGTTAATGGTAAGATGAGCCTAATTCCAAAATTTCATGCAAATCGTTTCACAGTAAAAAAATTCGGACCTAAAATGTTTGCTTCATTGACTGCACTAGGGTGAAATTCCATTTTCACCCTCATTGTCAGCTCATTTGCCCACATTGTCAGACGTTTGCAGATCTGACAATGATTGTCAGACCTACCAATCGTGTACACTTAGCTTAACAAACACTCCCAAGCAAATGTCGACGACTGTTAAATGCGGCTTTTAAGTTGTCTGTTTCGGAGCACAGGCTGCGTTAAATCTTTAAGGCCTTCATCCGCCCAAGACTGGAGTATAACTCCCATATCTGGTCAGGTGCATCTCAAACATCTTTGCGCCTACTTGATAGGGTACAAAATAGAGCGTTCAAATTGATAGGTGATAGTTCAATTGTAGAATCGATTGATTCTCTTGAACATCGTCGAAACGTTACCTGTCTCAGTCTCTTTTATCGCTTTTTTTTACAAACAGTGCTCTAGTGAAATAGCCAGCTGCATTCCTCCCCTGAAATATTTTAACCGCAACACCCGCCTCGCATTCCTGGCTCATCAGTTCTACCTTGAGCCCAACTTCGGTCGTACAGTCAAGTATAGAGATTCATATTTTAGTCGCACCACCCGAATGTGGAATGCTCTACCTGGCTCTGTATTTCCCCTGCATTACGATTCACAAAGGTTCAAAAGCAACGTGCATCGATGTCTCCTTTCAAATCCTCTCCTATTTTCCTTAATGCTCGCACTGTGTTTATAACATTATAAGGGTAGTCATAACCCCTTGATGTGCGCGCTTATTATAAAAAAAAAAAAAAATCTGATTGTGTTAGAAATGGCCTCTCCTTCAATCCTCTTAATGCTGAGGTTGTTCTCCTTACGAGACTCAAAAATTGTCTGATCTTAAAGGCGTCAATATCTTTTCATATGAAGTCAACCATCTTTGAGTAATTCTAAATTCTTTAGTCTTGACATGTCGAGTCGAACCGCTAAGGCACTGTCGTCATCTGGTAGTGTAGGAGAACTTTTGGCTGAACATGGAGTCTGTTACCGAAATGGATCTTTTGGATCTATACGGCTATGATAAGAGCAATCATCTATGCGGCAGTTTGTAAGAATAAACTCTCAAGTAAATTTTTTTTTAATTAACGCGCACATCAAGTGGTTATGACTACCATTATAATGTTCTGGAACACAGTGAGAGCATTTAGGAAAACAGGAAAGGATTTGAAAGGAGACACCGATGCACGTTGCTTTTGAATTTTTGTGAATCGTAATGTAGGGGAAATGCAGGGCAGAGGTAGAGGAGAGCATTCAACATTCGAGTAAATAAATAAAAAATAAATAAAGTGGTACCCGTGGCGTAATGGTTACCATGTCCATCTGCTAACCCTGAGGTTTGAGGCAAAAATGTTTTTCAACGGGTATCGCCTTTCGCGAAGAATTGGCAAGTCCTCCGTTAATAAATTCATTGCCATGAAAAGCGCTTTCTCAATTAGCCGTTCGCAACCGGCAGAAAAATGTAGGTCCCCTCCATTTCTACCACATTCGAGTGGTCCGACTAAAATATGAATATCTATACTGGGTGTCCGGTAATTGGTGTTACATACTTTGGGATGTGATTCTTGGTCATATTCTAAGAAAAAAAATTGTTATACAGTAAAGTCCGTTTATCAATTTTGACATCACTTTTTGACAATTTAAAAAAAGGCTAACTTTGGTGTACCCTGACCTGTGTTAAATTTGATATCTCTGTTAATACTGATGATAGAGACCTAATTTTAGACTCAATTTCTTGTAGAAATAACAACCTTTAGGACTGTATTTAAGTTGAGCTTCCATAGGTTTAGGGTTGCCAGATTTTAAATTTTAAATAGAGTTCAAATTTTCTTCCCCAAGCAAAGTTTTGACTTTGAGGTCATTTTTTTTTAGAAAATGCCTGATAAACACAGAGTTTCTTTATTTTTTACAGATAAACAAAACAATAATGAAAAAGAAACTTTTGAATAAGTGCACTCAAAAACCCGTACATTTTATGATACTTGAAAAAATACGAAATGGTTAAATTTAAAAAAATTTTTTTAGCTTTGAGGTTTGTTTGAATAAATCAGTAAAATGTGGGCACTTTTAGTAGTTTTTTAATGTATTTTATACAAATACAATTATAACAAGTGCTCAAAGTGCCCTCCTTCGTTTTGAATGCATGCCAGAGCCCGTTTTTGGATTTCATTGAGGACTAGGACTAGACATGACCCACTTTTTTCGTATTCTCACCGTAATGTGATGTTTAATTATTCAGCCCTATTATCGTAACAGATCGGAACGAAATTCATTCCGATTTGTACGAAATGTAAGATATTTGTATTATGGTAACGTTTCCGATTGCTTAATCGGACATATCCCCGAAAAGAACGAAACAATGCGATGAGAATGTCAAACTCACCGCAACGCATCTAGAATTCATGCGATGCATGGCGATTAAATGTGAAAATGGTGGGAACGCATTCGGAATTCATGCGATGCATGCCGATTTCTTGGTTTTCTGTTCTATCCGATGTCTCCGACAGCAAAGTAGTCGCGGAAGGGTTGCACGTAAACAAAAAAAAAAAAAAAGAAAACGTGAATTCTGAGGAGGGGACACAACAACTGTAAATAAACATTTTTATTCATTTATTTTGAAAGATTCTCTTTAGCTGGATAATAAAAAATAAAAATAAACAAAAATAATTATGCGCCATCCATGATTCACAGACTCACTTGCAATTTTTTCTACATATGTTTTATGTCAACTACATGCGTCAGTGTTTCCTTTACGAAATGGATACCATAAACAAAATAAATGTTACGATCGGAACTTCTCTACGATCGTATGTTTCTCCGATCTGTTACGATGATAGGGCTGATTATATCTCTTTTTTCGGCACGATTGCAAAACTTGCCTTAAGTACCTATTATCGCAAGTAAAAATAGATTTTCTGTAAAAAATGCCTTTTATTATTATTTTTTAATTCCCAAAAACCAAGAAAGATTTTCTCGTTCGGTTGACTCTGAATTTATTAACGGCATTGATTGTTAAAAAAAAGACTAATAAGGCAAAATTTTGTAAAAATCTTATTTATAAAAAATTGATTTTTTTTAAATGTTTAACTTTGAGACTTGCCTTCTCTAAACTAACTTGAACCAAAATTTTCATAAAACCAATTTTATAATGAATTTCGGCTAGCATATATTGTAAAATATACGTTTTGGTTGGCCAATATTGTAATTTTTCTACTTTGAATAAACTTTAAATACTAATCTAAATCGATCTTAAAAAATTGTGAGTATTTTTAATTTTTTTTAATTTCTTAAATGTGAATGCATAATGTCTCAAGTCGATCGGAGTTTCATAAACAGGCTTGTTCCGGTCTTGTTATTTATATTCGAGGCTTGGTGTTTATTAGTATACGCATTAGTCTGTACATCAGTTGACCTAAGCGACCAAACTCTTCTGCGTTTTTCAAACCGTTTTTTGAGACTTGACATATTTGAAGTCCGTGTGCACGATAACTCAAAATCTACTGGACCAATCGCTTTAAATTTGTGCGCAGTACCTCTTAATTATACATATTTTTAACAACAAATCAGCCGACTTTTTTTTTTAACGAAATCGGGTTTTTGTCTATCAAGTGTTACAAAAGTCGAAAAATCGAAGAAAAAAAATCCTCCCGTCATTACCTCAAGAAACGTCTCCTTTAACGAATGTATTTTGATTTTTTTGTTCCCCCCACCCCCCCTTAAAAAAATTAGGTCTTTTTGGGTTTTCCTCGCTGTTAGATACTTGCATGCACAAATATTTGTTCTTATTTTGAATGTTTTATAATCTAAGGTAATACGGATGAAACCAACAAGAACTCAAGTGAATTTGAAACGTGAAAACACAGCTTCATAATGACAGAACTAGACACAGCAGCAGACTACAACCTGATAAGTTTTGGAGGATCTACTGATGACCGCAGCGATAATCTGGTGGATGATTTAGAAGAGTATCATCAGCATCAGGATGTAATCGTTGAAGCTCTTCCCTCAAATTCAATGTTTAGGTGGAAGCGAGTCGTCAATCCGACAGGACCCCAGCCTAGACCCCGCCATGGACACAGGGCAATTCATATAAAAGAACTTATGGTTGTTTTTGGGGGAGGAAATGAAGGAATCGTAGATGAGCTGCATGTTTATAACACAAGTAAGTAATTCAAATAAGACAACCTCTAGACTTGGTATGGTAATTATGTTTTTGAATGTTGTATTTCTAGTTACGAACCAGTGGTTTGTTCCCGTTATGAAGGGTGAAGTTCCTCCAGGGTGTGCAGCATATGGCTTTGTTGTTGAAGGTACTCGAATGTTCGTATTCGGAGGCATGATTGAGTATGGAAAGTATTCAAATGAGTTGTACGAATTGCAAGCAACTAAATGGGAGTGGCGAAAAATGATCCCCGAAGGTCCAGAAAATGGTCCTCCACCTTGTCCTAGATTAGGCCACAGTTTTACTATGGTTGGTGAGCGCATTTTTCTATTTGGTGGTCTAGCCAACGAAAGCGATGATCCGAAGAACAATATACCTAAGTAAACCAAAAATTATTTAATTTGCTTTTTAAATGCAAAATTTAATCAATTCGAATATGAAAAGGTATCTCAATGATCTATACATTTTGGATACACAAGAAAAGTTTCTGCTAAATGGGAAATGGTTGATTCCAAAGACATTTGGAGAGAGCCCTCCTCCAAGAGAATCTCATACAGGTGTTTCTTTCACATGTAAGACCACTGGTCGACTGAATCTATTAATTTATGGTGGAATGAGTGGATGTCGTCTTGGTGATTTGTGGCTTCTCGATATAGGTAAGGAAATAGAGTATTTTTCTATTTTTCTCTTTATGATTTTTTTTTAGAGTCAATGACATGGACCAAACCTCTGACCAGAGGTAGACCCCCTCTGCCAAGATCTCTTCACAGCGCCACAATGGTCGGAAACAAAATGTATGTGTTCGGTGGCTGGGTTCCTTTAGTGGTCAATGATTCAAAATCAGCAACCGAACGAGAATGGAAGTGTACCAACACCTTGGCAGTTCTAGACTTAGGTTTGTCTGTCAGGTCTGAAAATAATTTTACACAATAAAACGTTAACCTTAATTTTTTAAGACTCAATGAATTGGGAAGATATAACCTTAGATACAGTCGAGGAACATGTTCCTCGTGCCAGGGCAGGTCATTGCGCTGTTGGTATTCAAAGTCGTCTTTATGTATGGTCGGGTAGAGACGGGTATCGTAAAGCTTGGAACAACCAGGTCAGGGTGAGCTTGAGTTTATATTTCTGTTTGTCTAGTAAAGCTAATCATTGTTTCAACGTAATATCTCGAGCAAACAACTATTATGCTAACAATATAAAATTTTAACTCCCTAATTACTGTTACGTTAAGGAATGATTTTGGTGTTGCTGCTTGTAGCTGTAAGCTCGACACAGTGATTTCTTTACAGTCAACGGATTTGTACACTTGTTTTGCATTTTAATAAGCAAAATGGAAAATGAATCTTTTTATATCTAACCCAGCTCTCTTAAGAGTACTAACTTTTAGTTTAAAATATTTGAATAATGGTATTACAAGCATAAATTTTCAGGTATGTTGCAAGGATCTGTGGTATTTGGAAGTTTGTAAGCCACTTTACGCAGTAAAAGTTGCCCTCGTCCGAGCTTCTACCCACTCATTGGAGCTATGCTGGACAGCGACGACATTTGCCGGTGCATACGAGCTGCAAACTCAAAAAATTGAGCCGGTAGCACCAATACCAAGTAAGCCACCAGCACCAGCCGTGACCATTATGACGCAGACAGTACAGCAGTCAAATAATTGCAGCACAGGTGCTAACGGAAATGGTGAGTTTCCTTCAAAATTTAAAATTTGAAGAAATTGTTGATCGGTAAATTTTTTTGATTGTTTTATTTAAGTGACCATGAAGCAAGTCCATCTAATACGAGGAGGAAATACCCAGCAGTATCAACAGCAAATAACCCCAATGGTTGTTTCACCACAACAACAGCAGCCACAAATTCCGAGTCAATCGCAACAAGCTCAACAATCAACCCAAACTCAGGGTGTGAATTTGAGACAACAAGTTGCAACTGTTGCACAATCTCAAATACAAATAATACCACAGACACAATCCACTCAGCAGCAGCACCAACAACACCAACAGCAACAACAACAAGCTGCAATTACTCCAGTGGTAACTCTTTCTCCACAATGTCCTGTGTCGGCGGGGGTATCTGTGACTGCTTCGATTGTTGTTGCTTCACCACCAGTTGCATCAACAGCAAAGAATATGGAACCGTCAAACACGCCCACAAATTCTGTCCAAACAATTGTTTCTACTCCAATTACTGGCACGGCGCAAGGTGGTGGTACTATGTTGCAAAAGTTTAGGCCAACTACAGTTCTTTCCAGAGCTGGCAATGGAAGTCCCGGTACTGGTTTGCGTGTTGTGTCAGGGAATCCACCCGTTCGTATATTATCAGGTGGCCAAGCGGTTCGTATAGCAACTACTCAAGGGTCATCTACGACTACAATTTTAAAAACATCAACCGGTCAGACGGTAGGAGCACCGACATCTATTGCTACAGCCACTACGATTGGTGGTAAGCAATACTTTATACAAAAACCATTATCAATCGGTCAAAACGTACAATTTCAACTGGTGAAGACTAGTACAGGTGTTGCTGTACAGACTCTGCCAAAGGTTAATGTTTTGAAAAGTTTACCCATTGGCCAAGTTGGCCAAAGTCAAATGCAAGCAGTTCAAACATCTCACAGCACAACAATTTCAAAGCCGACCGTTGTAACTGGTAATCTCGTCAAATTGGTATCTCCTGGTGGAAAGATTGTTATGAAGAACCCTATAGTACCGATTGGCAAAGTAGGAGGAAATGTAACTGGAAAGCCAGCGTTCGTCATCACTAACAAGCAAGGTCAGCAACTCCGGCCAAATCAACAGATTATAATCGTAACTACCGGTTCAGCCATTCGGACTGTTTCCGCCGGAGCAGTTACATCGGCCGGTGGTAACATAGTATCTATTGTTGGTTCACAGTCAAACACCATAACATCCAGTGCAGCTGGAGCTACAAATGTATCCCAGGCTGCGGGTATGAAAATGCTTCGTGGTGTATCAAGTGGAACCGGTCGCCCAATCACTCTCACTCTTCCAACAAACATGAATCAAGGTAAAAATACACAGGGCGGTCAAATTTTACAACAATTTCCTCAAAAGACTATAACATTAGGTGGAAAGGCTGTAACTGTTCAAATGGCTAATAGTTCAGGCGGAGTACCGAAAACAGTGACAATTGTCTCTTCTGCGAATGCTGTATCGAGCGCAGGTACTGTTACATTTTCAACTGGTGCTCAGGGAAAGCTTGTTATGATGCCAAACAAAAAGAATTTTATATTTGGAACAAACGCCAATCCATCAGGAGCAAATGCGGTACACAAATCGACCATTCAGAATATTCAACAGCAACAAACAATTGTTTCGCAGAAGGTTCCACACGAAGTTAACGAGACACCAACCATTTCTTACTCAAACGAGAGTGTTTTTATTGAAGGCGATCCAATGGATGATATAATTGAACAGCTCGATGGAGCACACGATAATATTTGTTTCAATATCGACGATAAGGATTATGATTGTGATTCTAGAGACAAATCACTTCGAAAGATAAAACGCGATTTACATTTCAAAGCTACGGATAGGACTAAAAGTAAAATAAAAGCAAAGTATGTCAAAATGGGACTTTTTGGTGGCGGTGGAGGAGGCCCAATAAACCGAAATGAATCCGAAGTAGAGAGTACAAGCGACGAACAGCAAATCGAAAGGCAAATTGAACGACAAATGAGTATTGATGAAAATCCACCAGTTTGTAGCTCGTCTGTATCTGAGGCTGGCGAAAATATTACCGACACTTTGGATTTCCAACAACCAACTAGTACAACGGGCGCAGATGCCGATATACCCAATCAAGAGAATGTCGTACAGTCTACAGCAGCTTGCGTTGGTAAGAATTTCATCGTATTCTAACTAGCATATGGTGCTTATTTATAATTTTGAAAGATGAACCACAACCAGATACAACTGAGGATCCAAACCAGCCACAGAACGATTCAGCTGTCGATATATTTAGTTCTATCGATGATAATTGCATGGAAACCCCACGAATGGACCAAAATGTATGGTTTACTTCTAATTTTATAGTTTGAACAAGACAAACATTTTCAATATAAAATTTTACTTAAAGATTCAAAAGAGTACACTTTTTGGAGCTACCCCAACTGCATCTGAAACTGAAGCTGCCAACATCTTAACTACAATTAAAAGCGGCGAAATGCTACAAAAAAGCCCCATCGAACAACCAACCGATGAGTCGATGTAAGTAGTGTCACAATTTTCGTTTCAATTTAGATTCGTATAAAGTAAACCATTCGTAGACAAATGGATCAACAACACAAAGTTATATTACCCTTAGAAGGTGATTCTTCACAAGCATCACTAAATGGTAAGATCTAAAAACAAATAGTTTCCTCTTGGTGTAGTTTTATATTTTGTGATTTGAAGGTCGACTTGATGCATTAGCATCAGCAGCCGTGTATCAGGCTGTTATGCAAGCGAACACTCTACGACAAAAAGATTCATCGTTTCAAATTTTTGGAAGTCCGCATAATGTACCTGGAAATAATAATCAACAGGAAGCCGGTGTAATGGACATTATTAATTTCGCCTGTCAAGCACAAGTAGAATCGCAACAGCAACAACAGCCGTCATTTACTGCTTTCAATAAAAGATCTGACTCGGTAGCTCCTACTATGACACAAAATCAAATAAACAGTAGTGATATGTCAATAGGGCCAAAAACTGCTAACATAACAATACCAACAGGACAAAACAGTGCTATGAGTGCGATCCAGTCAAATTTTCGTGTAGGAGGAGGTTCGGCCTCAATTAGTCAAGGAAACCGTCGAAATGCTAAAGGCAGAACACCAACTACGACCGTCCAAGTAAAGATGTCTAGCGATAATACGGAGGTATATTTTCTTTCTCATATGATATATTATTACTTTTTTTAACGCAATAGTTGAGTTGAATCACGAAAAAATTAATCTTATTTTTAAAGCACTAGCTATTAAGGCTATCGGTTCTATTTCTATTTTATAAAGTACTTGTATAGGGGTTAGACTTTTAATAAGAGGCTTTTATGAGTTATTTCATATTTTATGTTTTTAGCAACAAGGTTTTTTTAAATATTGATAAGATAGAATTGTCTTTTAAGACGGTGATTGGTAAAGCTAATTGTACCACACCAAGAGTGTGTTTAATGTCAATGTTAGTAGTTTTAATGTCGGTCGCGGCATTTGTGGCAGTTTGGAGGATTCTCTTTCTGGCGTATGTGTTGGTGTTTTCGAATGAGTGGCCTAATCTTAAACTTTTGGTTTTCGAGATATAGTTTGGTTTTATGCGGTCAGGTTTAATGGTGATGTAATGATGGCTGTAAGTTCTCTATTTTCTTGTTTGATTTGATGGTCGAGCGTTTGAAATGCGTTGGTACAATCTTTTTGGGCAAATGAGTTGTATATAAGTTGTGGATTTTGTGAGCCATGGCAGCTTTGTCAGAGTTACCCTTCCGCACTTGGTCGGATAGCGTTTTTTGTTGTTTACGTACTAAGCATTCAACAGAGGCGCACACCCATTTGTAACAAAAAGCTATACAAATGTCTCCTAGAATTTTTGGTATACCTACCTTTTTATTTAAGGGTATTGTCGCACCTAACGTCGAAAAACATCGATTTAAAAAAAAAAAAATACAGTCAAACCTGGATAAGTGAGAACTGGATAAGTGAGAAAACTCTATAAGTGAGAGTAATAGCTAGGACCCGACATTTTAAGCTCCCAATACCTCTATTAGCGAGAAACAGAAACCTCTGTAAGAGAGAGTCGTTTTTCCCTCATTGACCATTCTTTCATTGTTTTTGTATTGTTTTCACGTCAATATTGTACCCATTCTATTTCGTGGAACTAAAAATTTTTTGTTATTTTATCGCATTCTTTTCGAATGGACACCTGTCCCTGTGTACCGTCCTGTTTTTCGGACTTACTCAGTTTATAATTATCAATTGCGAAGGAAAGTTCAGTTCTGCATCATGTCAAAAGGGAAAATTCTCTATTTTTCCTCTATAAGTGAGAAACGCTACCCATGTACCTGCATTAGCGAGAAAATCGGGTTAGTGAGAAACCTCTATAAGCGAGAATGAGATAGTGCTCCCTTGAACTCTCGCTTATTTAGGTTTGACTCATATTAAAATACAACATCTGGAGAATACAGCTAACTTATGAATAGTCTCCGAGTTATGGCCGTTTAAAGTTGGCGCCGCGCCGTTCGTTCGAGTCAGTTGCAGTTGGTGAATCAATACGGTACTACAATGTTTACTTACTAACCTACCGACAACTTTTGGCAAGCAGGGAGTCAATTCCCGATCTATGAAGCTGTGAAGTGAAAACATCATAGCTTCACCGAAAATTCGATTCTCGATTAGTGAAAATCCAACCTCAAATGTCAATTTTTTTTCATATGATAAATTTCTTTTCATTGCCGTATGAGTCGGTGAAAAAATTGAATTATGAAAAATGGCAGCAAAGCTCAAGAGCGGGAAAATCCAATTGGAATCAAATTGGAAAATGAGAGACAACTGTCAGAATTTATCATTTAGTACGTTTTAGTACTTTTTAGAACACAGGGGTACCAGCACGTAACTTGTTACAGTCGAGGATTGTCGATGCAATCGAATGTCGACAGCACCTTATTTGAATCAATCGAGTTTTCACGATTGTATCGTCTTTTTTGGCAGCACACAAACTTGGAAACGACGCTTGAAACAAAAGTTTTCACTCGACAGAAAATAGTTATCGTTCGTCAACCTAGGCAGTGTTTTTTTTATTAGAAATGGAAAAAACTAACAATATGTCAATTAATAAAAAACAAATTGAAATATTAACCATATTTAGCGATGGGAATCCTCAAAAAAAGGTCTCAAAATAGGAATGTGAGTGCCATCAACACAGCCTTCTATTCCCGGCAACTTGAATTTACTACAATAATACTCCTTGCTTTCTTGAAATTTTGAACAATAAAATTTTATCAGTTGAGAACAAAATTTGTTTTCCAGAACAAGCAACGTATTTCGGAAGAACTTTGACTCTGTTGTTTGTGCCGTCCCTAGTAACACATTTGCTCCGATATTTTAATTTTTTTATTTTTATTTTATTGACTTCAAATTTTATTATAAATAATTCACATTTTTCTGTTAAAGTTTATCTTAAGTCTTTAAATGGTTTGGCCAGTGGCCGTCTACCAGACTGACATTTGTGTTATAAAAGTAATAATGATAATAATAAAGAAAAGCTAATGTTGGACTTTCCGAAATAAATTTAACAGTTTGCTTTTTTGTGTTTTCCGTATTTAAAAAGATTCATGAACAATACAAGACCTGTATCGTAAGGCGTTCAGACAATATTGGTATTATAGGTCCCATCCTAGATTCGCATAAATCACACATGATTCGAAGATCAGGGCGATGAGGAATGAAGTTCAAACCGATGAGCTCTCCTCTTATCTTAAAAATCATTCTTATTTTGCTTGTGGTGTTATCGGCCATAAAGTAAATTTTATTATCTAAGTAGTGGTTTGCTTTACTGTAGTATAATCTATATATTGATGATTTAGCTTCCTCCGCATACTTATCGTTCATCCTATTTCCGGTTTTCATCAACAATTCTTCCAACTTCTCTTTAAGTGATGAAACGTTTTCTTGGGCTGATATTGTCAAAACCATTGAGCAATCGTTCGCTAGATTGTACCACTCTCTTACGCACGCTCCTCCTGAATTAATGAGGTGACGAAGCACTAGCTTTGGAATTCTATTTTCTCCCATTTGCATAACTTTTGTGACATAGTTGATGTGCAGTTTTAGAGTGTCCAAAAATAGAGGAGCTATTCCTGTTTCCAAGTGCAGCATATAGATGGGTGATGCATTCGGCAGCTTAAAAGTGCTTTTAATGAAGAAACGGAGCAACTTTTCCACGGGGTCAAAGGGAAGGTATCCCCATACTTGTGCTCCGTAAAAAAGAAGAGCTATTGCGGTGGCTCGGAAAACTTTGAATTTAGCTATATGCGAAACGTTATTTCTCAAATAATAGCTTCTCCACACAGTACACATCGCACGCTTTGCTTCCGCTACTTTTGCTCTGAAGTGCTTTTCTAGATTTGGGTTTGAGGTAATCAAGACTCCCAGATACTTGTACTCCTTAACTATTTCCACTGCTTCCCCTTGGAATGTCCACCTTTCCGTTCTAGAGTATCTTCCACCGCCACTTCTAAATATCATTATTTTAGATTTCGAAAGGTTAACCGCTAGGTTCCAAGTTTTGCAATAGCGTTGCAGCCTATTGATCATCAGTTGCATCCCGTCTATAGATTCGGCCAGGAAGACTATATCGTCCGCATACATGAGACATGGAATGGGTTTTCCACTCAGCACTATACCACCTTTCACTGACTCGGTAATGTCATTTATATACAAAATGAAGAGAAGAGTGCTTAGGACGCATCCTTGCTTAACTCCCACCGAAGTATTAAACTCTCCTGAAAGCTGTTTTCCATCCCACACTCGTGCGACGTTTTTTTTTTATACATAGCTTGAATTATTGAAATGATTTTTGTTGAAATTCCGTATTCATAGAGCTTGTAAAAGAGAGCTTCCCGCGGAATGGAGTCAAACGCTGCCTGAAAATCAACAAAAAAGGCATAGCTTTTTCCCCTTCTTTTTGTAGATTTCAGCGATATTTATTAAGGAAAAAATTTGATCGACTGTTGAATAATTTTTCCTGAACCCTGCTTGGAATTCACTTGGTAACTTCCACTGGCTAGGAGAACTGGTGGAACCGATGTACTTCTAACGCTGTTTGGGAAATTTAAGCAGCCTAGTACCATCAGGAAACATTCTTTATTCAATCTGAACTGCAGTACAAAGCTAAAAAACAAATGGTTTGGTTTCGAGTCAAATTTTTTTTTCTTTATAGAAATATATGAACACTTATTCATTCTTACGCAATTCTAATGGATTACTTTTATCTCTGAGGCATCTTCTTTTGATTTTTGCGTTAAATACTTCCTCATCGTCACTCTCTGAATCAAAAAATATAATTTTTAAATGGAATTCAACTTATTTCGATCGAACTTTATTTTAAAGAACACCAATTTGACATTTCACTTCGTAGTTCACAATGGTGTTTTTAAGTTGATATCAAAATGAAACTCGTTACAAAATACGTGCTGTTAAAAATAATTTGTTTGGCCGACGATCAACAATTATCGATTGTAACAAGCTACGTACTGGCACCCCAGTTTGAGAACTACTTTTCATTGTGAGATCGGGAATCGCTTAGAGTGGGTTCTTAAAGTCATAAAATGAAAAAACTGAAAACTGAAATGATTTTTTTTTTACTTCACAGCTTCACAGATCGGGAATTGACCCTCAGCTGTAGGCAGTATACTGTATACAGGGTGTCCCGTAATTCTTGTTACATACTTTGGAATGTGATTCTTGGTCATATTCTAAGAAAAAAATTGTTCAACAGTAAAGTCCGTTTCTCATCTTTGACATCACTTTTTGACAATTTAAAAAAATGGGCACGACTGGGTCGCACGAACTTGCGATTGTGTGCTAAGTACAATATCAAAATCTTAGGGCTGAGTAAAACGTTTTTGTATTTGCTCTAAATATAAAGGGTCCGCCAAATAATATTTTTTTTCAACAACAGGGCGAAAAACATCGAGTGTAGCTTCAGCTAAGTGGCACGTAGCGCCGTCCTGTTGAAACCAAATGTTGCCAATATCCTCCTCTTCAATTTTTGTGAACAAACTTCGTTCAACATGGCCTTATAACGATCGCCATTGACTGTAACGGCCACTCCTTGCTCATTTTCGAAGAATGCCTCTAGACCAAAATCCGCCCAAACAGTCACTCGTTTTGAGTGTATCGGCTTTTCAATGTATGGGTTCTGGTTTTCTGTGCCCAAATGCGACAATTTTGCTTGTTTACATACCCGCCAAGATCAAAATGAGCTTCATCTGATGAAAAGATGATTTTTTTTTTTGGCAAAATCGGCATCGGGTTAATTAATTAATTAATTAATTAATGCCGCAATATTTCCCAGCGTTGTTCAAGGGTATACACAACCTTATTCGTTCAGCGGAAGGATAGAACCATTGTATATAGAAACTATAATAAGTTCAAAACACGATTTAACAATGCTTTGGACCGGAGGAGCACGGTGGCGCAGCATTCGCTTCTCTACACACAATGGTGAAACAAATGGCTTGGAACGGAGACTGCTAAGTTGGACCGGAGAGAATAGGTTCGCCACCAGTCAAAAAGTCTACATAATAATACTATAGTTTCTATATACAATGTTAACTATTTCGTGCTTATTTCAAATCTTTCATCGTCAAGTTTTGTTCGTTTTGGACGTGGAGTTGATGTACTCTCAACCATTGTATATAGAATAGAAACTATAGTAAGTTCAAAACGCGATTTAACAATGCTTTGGACCAGAGGAGCACGGTGGTGGCGCAGTATTCACTTCTCTACACACAATGGTGAAACAAATGGCTTGGAACGGAGAGTGCTAAGTTGGACCGGAGAAAATAGTTTCGTTACCAGTCGAAAAGTCTACATAATATGTAATACTATAGTTTCTATATACAATGATGGAACTAATTATATGTCAAATCAGACATGAGCCTAGTATTACCATTCACGAAATAAGCACTAGTTGAAAAAAAAAAGTTAGATGGCGGACCCTTTATTTGGTGGTACAGGTTAGCCAACTACAATTTTATTATGAAAGTTGAATTAAACAACGCAAAATATTGAAAAAAATTAAATTAAATATTCCATAGGTTTCAAGCGAAAATCTTAAAACACCATTCTTTTGCAGTTACTAATACTTATAAACGTTGAAAATTTAACCAAAATCGTTGGAGCCGTTTTTCTTAAAACCGGTTTTTTATTTTTTATTTTTTTTTAAATAAAGCTTAGGTATGCAAGTCTTAAGATCTTGTCAGAAGATATTTTGATAAAAATATTGAAATAAGTCGGCAATATCGTTTTGAAAATGTTCATAAAAATCAAACTTTTTTTTAAATCTATAAAAATTTCAAAAATTAAGAATTTTTCAAATGGTGATATCTAATCTAAAACAACTTAGAATTTCTCAAATACAAAATTTTGTCAGCATCGTATATCACCATTAACGAGAAAGTCGGTTTGGAAAAACGGTACAATGGAAGGTACCATTTTTAGACTTTTTCAAAAATTTTTTCTTACACCATAACAAAGACAACCTAAAATTTATCCTTCACACAAATTTTATAGAAATCGTTGGAACTGTTTTTGAGAAAAATAAGTATTATCATATTGGTTGTATGGCAGGTATCGTTATTTCAAGACCTAGAGACCCAATTCTAGAAACCGCTTTGTAAGCTGCCCCACAGACTTTAACTGCAAATTTTGAAGAAAATCGGTCAAGCGGTTGAGACTGTAGATTCATACACAGACAGACAGACAGAATCGTAGGTCCCACTTTTTTTCGTATTCTCTATCATCATAAGATTTTTTCTGCCCCATTGCAAAACTTGCCTTATAGTATCTATATCCTATAAACGCAAGTAGAAAGGCTAATTTTGATGTACCCTGACCTGTGTTAATATGGGGGAGAATTTGAAGGCACAAAGTTAAGGGATGTATTCGAAGAAAGCCCCCTTAATCGATTGCCATCCTTGCCCGTTGGGATAGGGTTTTTAAATAATCAAAATTCATGCTTATTTTGAAATACTTTCGATTTCGATATAAAGTTAGTCGAATTGGAAAGAATTGCATTTGATATCTCGAGTCGATCGAATTTCAAAATTAAATTTTTTTGAATTCAACTTATTTTCGATCGAAATAGAATTTCAAAATTAGCATTACTATTACTAGCTTAAAAGAGACATAAGAAAATAAAGCTGAAACAGAATTAGTCGGTTTGGTTAGCTAATAATTGCACTTGAAAATAAAAAGCCACTGATAACGACGTCAATGTAATGAAAGCAAGTCGTTCAACGTGTCATATGAAAACGATCCAATAGTTATAAGCTTTTTTGTTTCTTCAGGCAGTTCGAAACGATCCCAATTCCAAGTGGCATACAGTTGGAATATTCAAATGCTTGTCACATACTGTTACAAGTTTCATCGAAAACACCCATTGGAATGATTCAATGTTTGATAGCTACGACTCGGATAACTTGCCTGATTTGTCTGAATATCCGAGAATAAGTCTTGAACCTGGAACTGGATATCGATTCCGTTTAGCTGCTATAAACACATGTGGTCGAGGTGAATGGGGAGAGGTAAATTTAAAACAGAAATTCAATTTGACTTTTATTCAAATATATGCGACAATGTTTTTCCAGGTTTCCAGCTTTAAAACGTGCTTACCCGGCTTTCCAGGTGCTCCATCCGCCATTAAAATATCGAAGTCACCAGAAGGAGCCCATCTTACATGGGAGCCTCCACCGTCACAAAACACTGGAGAAATAATAGAGTATTCCGTATACTTAGCCGTAAAGTCAACACCGAAAGAGAAAATGCCCCCACCACAGTTAGTTTTTGTTCGTGTATATGTCGGAGCAACAAATCAATGTACAGTTGCAAATAATTCATTGGCTACAGCCCATGTTGACTGTTCTAATAAACCAGCTATTATATTCCGAATTGCTGCAAGAAATGAAAAAGGTTACGGGCCGGCTACACAAGTCAGGTGGCTTCAAGGTAAAAATCATATATATATATTGTTCACTCATGTCGTTTCTAGTGATCTTATTACAAGAATTTAAATTCAGAACCCTGGTTCGTATGTAACTATTTGATATATACAAAAGTTCTTTTGTAAACGTAGTGCACTAATCATGAGAAGCGTAATATCAAATAGAAATTCTATTTTATTTGTTTTAGAATTAGTATTTAAAATCCTCAGTGGAAATTATAACTTGTAATTTCGAGTTAAACTGAAATGTATTGGTTTCGAAAGCAATTGTCATAATAGGGTGGCGCAACAAAACTGCCGCAACCTCCAGGCCTCACGCATTTCAGGGAATTCCGGACAGTTACAGTTAAACACTATTACATTATTATTTTTCAAGTAGAGTCACTTGAGACCACAGGAACTGTCCTAGAATTTTTAGAGATACAGCCTCGAGACACACTAGGAATCAGCTCAAAGCCTTAAAAAAACTAAAAAAAAATCGGTGGACAAGATTTCACGAGAATTACTCAACCTATCTGTTGTGTTTTGGTTGTTCAAAATGAAACGAAGGATTAAAATTCAATCTATATCTATAATTTAATGTGGAAATTTAGACTAGTGTCTTAGCACAGTGTTTGAGCGGGAATGATGTAGTTTTAAAGCCGTCAGTGATGTCTCATTGACAACCAACGTCAAAACAGGGTTGTCAAAACACGGGAAGAAATACACAATGACAATGTTACCAGATCACATCACTATCTTTAGACATTTTTGACTGGTAATGAGATATTGACATCCAACCTATTTTTATTTTTTCCTACCTATTTATCATTACATGATATAGAATGTATAGTCGCCTTCCGCTGTCTGTCTGTAGGCTTAGATCTTTGATCAACGGATTTTGAAACGGTTTTTTTTTTAAATAGTTAAGGTAATCCAAGCGAAAGTTTTATATGTATATTTTATCCCCAACGGGAATGGGAATATAAACGGGAACATATACATATGTGAACTTAGAAACTTCTTGGCTGGTTCCAAAAATTCTTTTACCGTTAGAGTGCTTCACTGCTCCTGAGTACCGTTGACTATATTTCTTTCCCATATTCCCACAGGAACGAGAACGGCAGCGGAAATTCAAGAACCACTGAACCTTTCAAATTTTTGTCGCTATTATCTACAGTAAGATGTTGTCCCCAAGTGGCTTAAACTACATTTAATCACCATATTCCCACGGGAACAGGATGAGAGTAAGAACCTTACAGGGAATTTGAAAACTACTAAGCTAATTTCAAATACCTAAGTAACAAAAACCATATTTCCTTTCCATAATTCCTCGGGATCGGGAATGGTGACATAACCGGGAACCTGGAATGTACTAGACCGATTTCAAAATGTATTCTTAGATTTACTCTTAGAGTGCTTCATTGTCGCTGAGTATGGATTATATTTTATTTTTCCATCCATTTTCCCACAGGAACGGAAACGAAAATTCAAAAACCACTCTTCCAATTTCAAATTTTTTCTTTAGAACAATACAGTCTTATCCCCAAGTTACATAGACTATATTTCATCCCAATATTTTTATGGAAACGGAATGGGAGTTGGAACATCAGCAGGAACTTGAAAAGTACTGGACCAATTCCAAAAATTCTGTCATCATTAGAATGCTTAGTTGACCCCAGAGATAAGAAATTAATTAGATGGCAAACCTTTACTTCTCTTGCCCCGCAACAACCATTTGCTTACATTGTTGTTTTTGTAATCACATCCTCTGTCTGTGAATTGACTTTACACAAGATCTCACTACTACCACTTTGAGTACAGCTTCCAACACATTCCACCGTTTTATTTCTATAAATTCCATCTTAAGGCCACGTCTGGCTGCCGTTTTGTATTTTGAAAGCGTTTTACTATCCTAGAAACATTTAGTAAAAACTTTTGTTTTTATTTTCACACTACAGTTTTTCTATATTCTTTTCTTTAAGTTTGATAAATTGAAAAACGTTTTTTTGAAAAGAAGAGATTTTGTAACAATATAGGAGTTTCTTCTGATGCTCACAGTTTTGGTCTGATGGTGGACCGGGTTTTAGGCATGTGCGTATGCATTTGAAGTCCCCGCGTGGCCAAGCTTTGAATTTCACAATTTTAATATATATGGAAAAGTTTTTACTAAATGTTTCTTGCTTTCAAAATACAAAACGGCGGCCAGACGTGGCCTTAAGATGGAATTTATAGAAATAAAACGGTGGAATGTGTTGGAAGCTGTACTCAAAGTGGTAGTAGTGAGATTTTGTGTAAACTCAATCGTGAAAGCTGTACTCAAAGTAGTAGTAGTGAAATCAGCTTGTAGGCAGTTTCAATGTGTGTGTGAAGTTTGCCATCTAATTAATTTCTTATCTCTGGTTGACCCTGAGTAACATAGACTATATTTTATCCTAACTTTCCCACTGGAATGGAAACTTGAAAATGCTTTACTTAATTTACTCAATTCGATCAACTTGGGCCTGTGCTACGCCGGACGGGTCAGCTGGTATACAATAAATGCTTATTTAATTATTGTCAAATGCACCGTCAGCATAAGACAATCAAAGAAAAACAAATATTATATTAAGTTATTGACCTATGCTGTTACAATGATTTCATAGAAACGTGTGAAATTATGCTTTGCATACCGTGGTCCTGTTTGTAGTTCTGTAAGTTGGTTGCTGTATCCGCGTACTGTTTGTACGAACTCGTACAAATAAATGAATTAAATAGGGTGGCGCAACAGAGCGAGGAGCGCCATGTCTTGTGAGGGTATGGAAGGTACCTACTACCTACAATGTTCTGCTGGTTCCGAACGGCTAATCGAAAAAGCACCTTTCATGGCAATGAAATTACAAACTTAGGACTTACCAATTTCTCTCGAAAGGCGTACCAGTGGAAAAATATTTTTGCCTCTGTTGGGACTCGAACCACGAATCTCTGGGTTAACAGGTAGACATGCTAACCATTACGCCATGGGTACCATTCGTACAGGGACCTACAATTTTATGATGAATAGAATATTTTCTTGGCCAAAAAATTCTGTACGTTATTTACCATTGATTGATTTAACATTTGTTATTCTAACGAATTATAAATATTATTATTATTCCAGTTGAAAATTTTTCCTGATTAGTCTTCCGGGTATCGCCCGTAAAAATTGTTATTTTTTGTTTTGTGGGATTCGAACCAAAAACCTCGTTTGTAAGAGGCAAGCATGCTAACAAGCAAATATTCACTCTTCTCAAACCCCTGGAAAATGGTAGAGTTCCAGACGCAGAGAATTGTTTCCATAGTAATTGAAGTTCAGCTTTTTCTCTGTTCTTAATTGTTCTTGGCATAATTTCTTAAGGTATTTTACTCAAGCGCCCATTGTGGCTCTAAGAGCTATTTAACAATTGACGTTTTACTAAAACGCTTATTACAGTAATGTTTTTTAGGGCATTGGGTCAAAGTACGAAATACTGGTGCATAGGTAATAGTTTTTTTTAGTTTTCTTGACTTTGGCTTTATAAACATGACCACAACTCTTTTTTTTTACATAGAAATCATGTTTATCCTGTTTATTTCTATGTGACTTTTTCGGCAAGAAAATCCATAGCACCTGCAGGTTTTTCGTTTTGCAAAATGATTCTTGGTTCCGATAATAGAAAAAAATTCATTGCATTATGTTTCCGAAATTAAGTATAAGCAAAACGACAATTTGGTATAAAGCTCTGCTTACATACATTATACGCTACGCAAAAGAAAAAAATATTTTTTTAACCAAAAGTTTTATGTTTAGATCCGGTTTCTTCCAAGCAGCCTTCAACCACTCCAATGTCTCCAGTCTTGAAACGAAATCAAGAGAAAGTTTCATTATCACCAGTGACTACTAAACGACCACGTGGAGCAGGAACCACTATCAAAGTTATGCCAAATTCACCAAGCGCCGACTAGAATATAATGCTCAACACTTATGTATGAATGATGTTCGGCCAAACAAGAAAAAGAGTGTTGAGTTTTGTTTACATTGAATTTAATTTTTTTTTTTTTAAGCTTCAATTTTTTGAGAATTATCAAAATCAAAATATATAGAATGATTATTATTGATTTAAATTTTACACACTGTACTCTCCACTTTGCACATACAGCTCTGGCTAAAAGTATGTCATTTCTACAAATTGACCGCAGTTCAAAATGGAAATAAGATGTAATGAAATATACTTCATTTTATCGGTCATTGAATAGTTTTTTTTGTAAAAATAAATTTCTTCTTTTTCTGAATTCTTTATTTCATTTGATCTAACTTCCTTTTCGAACTTTGGTCAATTTTAAGGGATGCCTAATACTTTTGGCCAAGGTTGTCTAGTGCATAAAAGAACTTATGTTAAGCTTTGTCTACATTTTCAATTTTCATTTTAAGTATAAACGTTGTTTAAGTGTTTTGAAAATCACTGAAAGAAAAATACTGTTAAGATTGGTTTAAGATTAATAAAGGATTATTCATTTAACTTTGACTCACTGTACTCTTCACTTTGCTTTTACAGCCTTGGGCGAAAGTACTAGAAACCCTCTTAAAATTTACTCAGCTTATTGACGAGCCCCTCGGGTTCCAGATATTTAGACAATGCTGTCAACACTCTTGACCTATTTCTTACTTCTCATCAAATACAGGGTCAAAGTATCATCTCCCCTAAGGAAAAAGGACCATTGTGTTTATCAGTAGATTTACGTATTCCATCACGGTGAAAAAAGATAAAGTTACTAAAAGAACCGTGTGGCAATATGTGAAAGCTAATTGGGACGGCCGGCATGAAGAATTTATTTTGAAAATTTTAATGAATGATTATGCTTTCTCGATGAAGACGTTGACGCATCAGCAGATATGATATTGATAACTCACATAATCTCATAGGCATGAGAAACTTTGGAAAATATAAAATATGAATATATGTAAATAAAGAAATATATGTAATTTTCTTTCGTTTTATTTTATTAAATAAACTTATCACAACTTTTATAATTTGTTCTGACGCGTTTCAAAATTAAAATTTCAAGTTTTTGTATTTGTAGACCAGGTTTGCTTGTTTGGCTGTCATATTCATGTTGGTTTTGGTCACCAGATGCGTTTGTATGGAAAATATAAAATATAAATATTCAATGTAATTTTCTTTCGTTTTATTTTATTAAATAAACTTATTAACTATAAAAGTTGTGATAAATTTATTTAATAAAATAAAACAAAAAAAAACTACATATATTTCTCTATTTCTATATTTTCCATATAAACACAACTGGAGACCAAAACCAACATAAACATGAGAAACTTTGTTCCTCGCAGAATAAAAAGTATCATCTTCAAAGAGAATTCGAAGTTTGATTCGATCTGTAAAGAGGCGTTAGAGATGGAGAAAAAAGTTTTCGTATATTTGAAGACAACCCTGCAGTAGAAAACCAGAATTCGTTCAATAATTTGCTGCTGACTTGACAGTTCCTGTTAGCATATTGGCTCCACCTTAGCTTCAGTCTGTAAATTCTGTGATGAAGCAAACATTTATTTGAATTCAATAGGTTGTGAAACACCTCAAAGATCCAAATTTAAACCACTGCTAGGATTTTCTATCTGTCCTATTTTTCTGGGCTCTTTATAAGCTGAAGAAAAATGTATTTGTCCAGTCCGTCCCTCAAAAAAACCAGTCGATTTAATGGCATATCTAACCAAAAAGTGCAACAAATCTGTTGGCAACCCTAATAAATGAACTAAAGAATTACATACGACGATGAATTATGTATACCTTTTTATAAATACACTATGTAGTCTTATATGTAATTGTCATACGATTGTTAAGTTATAGATTAGTACATAGACATTATTCTATATTAAGAACTGAATTAAAGTTAGTTGCTAAAGTACAGTCGTTGCGAATTATTCATTTGATCTTATCCTGGAAAAGCACAACAGTGGCGACGAGGACTATGGAAATCCAAGACGTAGTTGCAGAATTAAAAAAAATTGCTGAGCAGCAATCACAATACATATAGCAGCAAATACATATAGCAGCAGAATCAGCACCAACAGTTTCATCAGCATCACCATCTTCAGCCGAATATGGACTCGAAGTTTTGGCTCACATTCAGGAATTTCATTTCGATCCAGATAATGACATCACGTTTGATCAATGGTATGTCCGCTACTCTGATTTATTTAAAAAAGATGCTACAGAGTTGGACGGTGCTGCAAAGGTAAGGTTGTTAATAGCCCTGTTCACACTGTACAATTAGTTGGACAGACTTCGTTTGATGCAGAGATAAGAAATTAATTAGATGGCAAACTTCACACACACATTGAGACCCATATTATGAGTAGCGAATCGAACGTTCGCTTCTAGGCGAACTGTTCAGCGAACTACAAGCTTCGTGGTATTACGAGTAGCGAACTACAACATTCGCTTTTGATGTGATAGGTACCAACATAAAAAAGTGAATATTTCATAAAGCCATTATGTCAAATGGCCTTATAAATGTTGTTGATCTGTTAATAGAACATCTTTCTCAATTGAATATTTAAGAAAATAATTCATTAGAAGTATGATTAGTAGTGTTGATTTGTTTTTTGAAGATGTGGAAGAAAATGAGAGTGCACGGAACAAATTAGTGTTAGTTTGGTCTTTTAAAAATTTCATATGGCATTTTCTCTTTCATTTAAACTGTTCTCTTTTATAAGCTGGCAGGGATCGCCGCTGACCAGATGATGATGGTCCTTGAATATGCTGGGTATCTTCATCATGCGGAACTTGGGCATCTTCATTATTACTGCATAATTTTTCCTGCAGAATTGCTTCTTCCATTCTGCAGAGGATCCTTTTGTATTCATTCTTCATTAGAAGATACAGCCAGATGGATTTACTGCATGTTAAGGGCTGAATAAGTAGTCAACTGCCTGTTCTAAAGGCACCAAAGACAGTGGCGTATATTGTCTCCCTCCAGTAGCTACAATCACTTTTTTGTTTTGTGAATTTTTGTTTTTAGTTTCACTTTGAAATCCAACCAAAACTAGAAACCTATAAGCAAACCTCATGCCATTTTTTTCTCTCATGAGAAGGAGGGCCAAGTGAGGTCAATTGAAAAACAATTGCTCAATTGCTTTGCGAACTGACTGCTGTTTGTCCTTAATGAATCGAAAGAAAATAGCATCTTGTTTTTAATAGTAAATAAAAATATAAGAAACTTTTTTCTTAATTCACTTATTTTTGCGAGAAATGCATCCAAACAGAAACAGGAAACAAACACAAAAAAAACTAAACCCTTCGTTCGCTTGCTTTATCACCAATAACTTTCGTTCGACCGATTTTGACGCGCTGGGCGAATAGAATATCGAACGTTCGCTACTCATAATTGGTCGATCGCTCTAGGCGATAACTTTTTCACATTTGAAGCGAACTTCATTTAAGCGAGTCCTATTTTAGTAAAAAATATTTTGTAATGCGTTTTTTAATGGAAAATTGAATCTTTACCACTAAAATGCTAATAACTTTTTTTCTATACTTTCCCAAATTAAAAAATTAGTTTATTTAGTTCAGAAAGAGCTCGATTAAATCTGGAAAACCAAAACAGTTCATGAAATCCGTAATTTTGGTACTATTTTAGTAAAAAATATTTTGTAATGCGTTTTTTAATGGAAAATTGAATCTTTACCACTAAAATGCTAATAACTTTTTTTCTATACTTTCCCAAATTACAAAATTAGTTTTTTTAGTTTGAAAAGAGTTCGATTGAATGTGGAAAACCAAAACATTTCATGAAATCAGTGATTTTGGTACTATTTTAGTAAAAAATATTTTGTAATGCGTTTTTTAATGGAAAATTGAATCTTTACCACTAAAATGCTAATAACTTTTTTTCTATACTTTCCCAAATTACAAAATTAGTTTTTTTAGTTCAAAAAGAGCTTGATTGAATTTGGAAAACCAAAACATTTCATGAAATCTGTGATTTTGGTACTATTTTAGTAAAAAATATTTTGTAATGCGTTTTTTAATGGAAAATTGAATTTCGTGTTATAGCGCTGCCAAGTTGACCCCCGTCGGGACGTCGCCGCAGTAGGCGGAGAAGTTGAAGAGCTCCTCCGGTTCAGTAGGGCGGTATCAGATCGCGATCGACGGGACGTTATTAAAATGTCGAAAATGTTCTGGTGGTTGTGTGAGCAACAAAATGTAAATGTTACTGATAGCGAGTCGCCAATGGCTGGCTTACAAAGGTTTAGAGTGTAAGACTTAGGGTATAGGGGGTGGGCACAGTGGCAACCAAAAAAAATTTTAAAACAAAAAAAAAAAAAAAGTAAAAAATACAAAAATACAAAAAAAATTTGAAAAATAAAGCGGCGTCGAAAATCAAAAAAAAATTGTAAAAAATTAATAAACCCAAAAAAAAAATTTTAAAAACTAAAAGCGGCATCGAATATCAAAAAAAAAATAAAAAAAAAACACAAACAAAAATCCAAAAAAAGTATAAAACACAAAAAACAAAAATTATAAAAAAGATACTGTGGCTGCTCTAGTTTTAAGTAGTTTTAATTAGTTTTAAGTAGTTTTAAGTAGTTTTAATTAGTTTTAATTAGTTGTAAGTAATTTTAAGAAAAACCAAAAAATTTTGATCATCAAAACTAAGTTTTTTAAACTTTCTTAGTTCTTAATATTAGTTCTAGGTTGAAATATATACGTTGTATCTTTAGGCCGAAAGGCATTAGAAAGTAAGTTATTGAGTAATTTAGAGTACCCGCCTAGGGTCAGTAAGTTAATTAAGTTATTATGTAAGCTAGTTTAAACATTTTTGTTAGCAAGTAAGTAGTTATAAATGAGAAACAATAAAAAATGAATTTAAAACTAAAACTATGATTACTATATGAATGATATGAATACTGATGATGGCAAGAGATAAGAAATTAATTAGATGGCAATCCTTTACTTCTCTTGCCCCGCAACAACCATTTGTTTACATTGTTGTTTTTGTAATCTCATCCTCTGTCTGTGAATACGTGAAAGCTGTACTCAAAGTGGTAGTAGTGAGATTTGCTGTACTCAAAGTGGTAGTAGTTAGATTTTGTGTGTGTGGACTGGAAGCTGTACTCAAAGTAGTAGAGGTGATTTTCGGTAAATCAGCTTGTAGGCAGTTTCAATGATAGATAGATAGATAGATAAATTAATTTTATTTTCTTTAAAAAGTAGTTATAAAAACAAGATTATGCTGGTTTACAAAATTAGTTGAGACAATAACTTGTTAAAGTTGTCTGTCAAGTCATAATTTTACTATTTACATTTTGGCTTAGCTTGAATTTAAATTAATTATATTCATTTACAATTAAGTTGCGATAATTAAGAGCATTTTTTAAGAATCTATAAAGGTTTAAATAACATTTGCCATTCAATATTTGAAGAAATTCATTTCGATCAATTGTTTCGGCACCTAGAAATATTCTTCTGTAGGATTTGAAAATAGGACAAACGCTGACGAAGTGGTAGGTGTTCTCAGTTGCATCAAGATTGCAATTTGCTCTGATTATGATGAAAAATCGACAAGGTTTTCATTTTAAACAGCAAATGTGACTACACATTTCACAAAGCTCCTCATTCATCTCTTTATCAGAAGTAATTAATAAATTAACAATCGATTTAGTTTTCCACGTACTTAATACAAAAGAAAAAATGTGCACGACTGGGTCGCACGAACTTGCGATTGTGTGCACAATACCAATACCAAAAAATTAAGGCTGAGTAAAAGGTTTTAGTATTCGCTCTAAATATTTTTGGTGGGCTCAGGGTTGCTAACTACATTTTAATAATGAAAATTGAATTAAATCACGCAAAATATTGAAAAAAATTAAAATTAAATATTTTCAAGTTTCAATGTTGTGTGAAGTTTGCCATCTAATTAATTTCTTATCTCTGATGATGGCGAACTATAATAAAAACCTTAAAGCCAACACACAATAGAGCGTCGCGGCGCGTCGACCTCACGTAGGCTTCACGATACATGAGAAATCCTCAAAGCGCCCTACTGTCATTCATTCGTCTAAGCTTGTGCGAAATTAAGAAAATATATCGATTGCAATATCGAACGACCATCGTCGTTATCAGTAACTATCGATAACAAAAATCAATTTTTTCTTTTGTATAAAGTACGTGGAAAACTAAATCGATTGTTAATTTATTAATTACTTCTGATATAGAGATGAATGAGGAGCTTTGTGAAATGTGTAGTCACATTTGCTGTTTAAAATGAAAACCTTGTCGATTTTTCATCATAATCGACTTTATATTCATACAAATATATAAGCAATACCGTTTTGAAAATATTCAAAAAAACAAAATTATTTTAAAAAAATTAATAAAAATTTCAAAATTCAGAATTTTCCAAATGTTAATATGCAATATTTTTAATGAAAAAAGAAATTAATAAATTAATAATTTCAATAAACATCGGCCAGACCACGGGCAACCCTTCTCTAGGTGCAAGAATGCAATCCCATTCCCCTAGAAATATAAAGTTTACATTGTGTTTGCACTGTAAACTTTATATATGTGTCGACAAACATCGACCAAACATTGCGTCTTTTAGAAAGGTACAAACAGCATCTAACTGATGAGCCCACTGTTTGTACCTGGGCGAAACGCATAAGGAGTGAAGGTCACTTGAACTTTTAATTTTGATTTTAATATTTTTAATGTCATCTACGACTTCTTAAATATGAAATTTCATCAAAATCGTGTGAGCCATTCCTCGTTAAGTCGGTTTTGAAAAAAACGGTACTATGGGGGGTACCGTTTTTAGACTTTTCCCAAAAAAAATTTTTGCATCATAAGAAAGACAATTGAAAAATAATCCTTCAAATAAAATTTTATCAAAATCGTTAGAGCCGTTTTCGAGAAAACTAAGTATTATCATATAGGTTGTATGGCAGGTACCGTTATTTCAAGACCTAGAGACCCAATTCCAAAAACCCCTCTGTAGGATTCCAAATAGACCCTGACTGCAAATTTTGAAGAAAATAGGTCAAGCGGTTCAGGCTGTAGATCCATATACGGACATACAGACAGACAGACACACAGACAGACAGACATACAGACAGACAGACAGAATTGTAGGACCCACTTTTTTCGTATTCTCTATCATCGTAATGTCATGTTTAATTGTTATTTCAAAATTTTTTTTCTGCACGATTGCAAAACTTGCCTTATAGTACCTATAATCGCAAGTAAAAATTGATTTTTGTTATCGATAGTTACTGATAACGACGATGGTCGTTCGATATTTCAATCGATATATTTTCTTAATTTCGCACAAGCTTAGACGAATGAATGACAGTAGGGCGCTTTGAGGATTTCTCATGTATCGTGAAGCCTACGTGAGGTCGACGCGCCGCGACGCTCTATTGTGTGTTGGCTTTTACTAACCAAAAACGAGAATCGGCAGCTGTGCAGATGCTGGACTCTGTAGAGAGTCCGATCGCTTCAACATCTGGGCAGCGGAGTTTCAATTCTAAACAACATATTCCACCCAACCCAATTAATTTTAATCAAAATAAAAATAACTCTAATACACAAACAACGTCATATTTAAAACTAATGCAATGGAATATGAAAGGTTTCTTCAACTTTCAACAATTATGATGAGTTGTATCCTTGTATATCCTAATCAAAGAGTATAGCTCAGATGTTATCTCTCTTCAAGAGACACACTGCGCATTTCAAGTGCTTCCAATAGTCCCAAAAGCATATCAATGGTATTTCAATAATTTTCCTGTTAACAATTCATCTAAACAAGGTGTCGGTATTCTTGTAAAAAAGAATATACCACATAAACGCGTAGTACTCAACTCCAACATACTCTCCATAGCTATCGAAATTAGTTTAAATATTAAAATAACAATTATCGGCATTTACATATTACCAGATCAAGCTTCCACGTATAGAGAATTAGTTAACATTATTGAATCGAAATAAAGAAAAACTGATGGCAAACTTTTCTTTAACTAATTTAATATTCTTAATGCAATTTATTTAGTTTGTAAGTACGCCAAAAACAATAATGTAATTCTACAGAGTTAAACAATTTTGATGCTTACGCGATGATGGTCAAACAGCAAAAGGGCAGAGTTACATTATCGATCTCGAAACGAGCAGCGAATTAGTATGTCTGTTTGTATGTCATTTACATTAGGTACATTGAAAAGACAGAAACAAAGTGAAATGAAATATCTGCATTGAACGTTGGAAGAAATTAGAGAATACAATTTAACAAATGGATTAAGATCAAACATAGATTAGATTTAGGGTGAGTTGTTGAAGTTTGGCTTCGATGATTTACTGCAGCACATTTCAAAACATTCAGCCCCCCCTGGAAGACTCCGGTCTTTCAGCAATAGGAAGTGGAGCTACCTTAGAGATTGGACGAGTGTAGTTCCCAAAATTCGTGTGAATAGTGACGACTCTGACTCCACCATATTTTCCAGGATGTATTTGCGAGATGCGACCAATTATCCATTTAGAAGGTGGTAGGTGTGGTTCCTTGAGAAGAACAACATCGTTTACTTGAATATTGGACTTAGTTCGTTGCCACTTTGGCCGATGTTGAAGAGATGTTAGATATTCCTGATGCCATCTTTTCCAGAAGCCTTGGAGTAAAGTCTGTAAAGCAAACCAATTAGTTTTTATACAATCATTTGAAATGTTTGATTGAGGGACTGCTACATATTGTTCCCCAATCATAAAATGTGATGGACTCAACGCATTTGGTTCACCATCTGATACATGCCACATGGGGCGCGAATTTAGCAAGGCCTCAATTCTTGCTAGTAACGTGTACATCTCCTCGTACGTTAATTTACTGTCTCCAATTACACGTTTGATATGGGTTTTCACAGATTTTACACCTGCCTCCCACAATCCTCCAAAATGAGGAGCTGCAGGAGGGATGAATTTCCAGCTTATGCCATCTTTTGACAGGTGATCAGCTACAATGGTATTATGATGCTGACTTCTAAGATGACTATACATTTCATCCAGAGTACGTTTTGCGCCTTGGAAGTTCGTACCATTATCGCTCCATATTTCGCTTGGTTTACCGCGACGAGCGACAAATCGGTCCAAAGCTAACAAAAATGCATTCGTTGAGAGATCTCCTACTAGTTCAAGATGGATTCCTTTTGTAACGAAGCAAACGAATAACGCTATATAGGACTTTACAAGTTTAGCATTTCGTAAACGAGATGAACGCAAAGTGATTGGACCGGCGTAATCACAGCCAACTTTACTGAATGGTCGCGAATAAACAACTCGATCAATTGGAAGATTACCCATTAGCTGCTGCGAAGTGGCATTGCGTTGACGGAAGCAAATGATACATTTATGTACAATTTTACGAATTAAATTTCTACAGCCAAGAATATAAAAGTTTGTTTTTATTAGCGAAAATGTTAATGTCACTCCCGAATGTAAATATTGGTTATGTTTATAAGTTACTATAAGTGATGAAACAGGATGAGATTTGCACAAGATTAGTGGATGTTTTTGGTCGTAGCTTAAACTTGATCCCTGAATACGACCTCCAACGCGAAGCATTCCAAAGGAATCGATAAAAGGACTAAGCGATACAAGCTTATTTCATTTCGATAATGGCTTATTTTTCTTCAGAAGACCGATTTCGTGTGAAAACAAAGAATACTGAACCTTTTTGATAATAACAACTTTTGAGTGTAAAAGTTCTTCAGTAGACAAGGGTCCGAAATTGCGGTATTTATAATTTCTAACATAATTACGTAAAAACCGGCGAACATATGCAACTACACGAATAATTTTATTCCAGTTAGAAACATTTTTAATCAATGTGTTTACAATGAGTAGATCCATAATATTTTGTGTTTCTAAGTTTGATACAAATACCTTTATCTTGTCTTCAGGTAACTTTCTCTCTTCTAGCTCTTCTTTTGAAAATTCTTCAGCAACGCAGTTAGGTATAGGCCACAAATGTCTGTCCAAACTTAACCAATGAGGCCCCTTCAACCACATCTCATTTGCACACAAATGTGATGGTGAAATACCGCGAGAGGCAATATCTGCTGGGTTGTTGGCCGAGCGAAAATGGTTCCACATCTTACGAGGTACTGAAGACAAAATCTCCGAGGTCCTATTGCCAACGAAGACTGACCATCTTTTTGGTACTGCTGACAACCAATGGAGAACTATAGATGAATCCGTCCAAGCAAAGATTTTAGATTCTTTCTCCTGTAAAGAAATCTGAATTTTGTTTATTAGACGGGTTAAAAGAAGAGCTCCACAGAGTTCAAGTCTGGGAAGAGAAAGTATTTTTATGGGTGCAACTTTACTTTTAGCTGCTACCAAAGAAACCGATACACTTTCATCCGGGTTAACACTTCTGCAGTAAACGACGGCTGCATAGGCATCAAGTAAAGCGTCACAGAAACCATGCAGTTCATAGTTTGTTTTGTCCGACCACAGTATTCTAGGTATACTTATGTTTTCAAGTTGATGAAGATCATGATGAATTAATGTCCAACGCTTAGCAAGATGTTCTGGAACTACTTCGTCCCAAGATAATTTTTCTTTAAAGAGATCCTGCATAATAATTTTCACCCCAACAACAACTGGAGCCAAGAATCCGATTGGGTCAAAAATTCTGGATGCTTCCGAAAGTATCCGACGTTTTGTGACAGTTTTGGATGTATCCAAAGGTTCATATAAGGTTCATACGAAAGCGCGGAATCAAGAGCAACTTGTTTTAGGGAGCGAACAGCTAAAAATGGTGCTGAAGCAGTGCCATAAGTGACCGTAAGAAGACGATAATGTTTCAATGGACTTTCAGGTGTTTCTCGCCATACTATCCTTTGAAAGTTAGAGTGTTTAGGAGACATCCATATATGACGGTACATTTTTACATATTTTTTAAATTTTGAGATAACAATCAAACATGACATTACGATCATAGAGAATACGAAAAAAGTGGGTCCTGCAATTATGTCTGTCTGTCTGTCTGTCTGTCTGTCAGTCTGTATATGGATCTACAGCCTGAACCAATGGACCGATTTTCTTCAAAATTTGCAGTTAGGGTCTGTGGAGCATCCTACAGAGGGGTTTTTGGAATTGGGTCTCTAGGTCTTGAAATAACGGTACCTGCCATACAACCGATATGATAATACTTATTTTTCTCGAAAACGGATCCAACGATTTCGATAAAATTTTGTGTGAAGGATTAATTTAGGATTGTTTTACTTATGATGTAAAAAAAATTTTTGGAAATGGCCTAAAAACGGTACCTCCCATAGTACTGTTTTTTTTAAAACCGACTTTCTCGTTAATGGCTGACACGATCTTGACGAAATTTTGGATTTAAGAATTCGTAAGCAGTTAAAGAACGACTGCATATCAATATTTAAAAAAACTTAGTTTTGGAAATTTTTATAAATTTTTTCAAAAAATTTTGATTTTTGATAGTAACTTCGAAACCATAACTTTTATTTTTTTCAAATTTTTTGTCAAAATAACTTCTGTTAAGATCTAGATCTTTGCATACTCGACTTTTAAAAAACAGTTTTAAAAAAAAGTGAAAAATAAAAAACGGTTTTTTGGGAAAACTGCTCCAACGATTTTGATTAAATTTTCATCATTCATGTGTATTAGCGATTGCAAAGGAATGGCGTTTTTAGATTTTTGCTTGAAACCTTTGGAATATTTAATTTAATTTTTTGATTATTATGCGTGATTTAATTCAATTTCCATAATTAATGTGTAGTTGGCAACCCTGTACCACAAAATATACTATGAAGAGCTAATACCAAAACCTTTAACTCAGCCTTTAGATTTTGATATCGTATTTAGAACACAATCGCAAGTTCGTGCGACCCAGTCGTGTCCATTTTTTCTATATCTCCTGATATTGTGTATTTATGCCGTCGAAATCTGAGGCATATCGAGAATATATCACGCTGGATTGTGGGCCCTACGAGCAGACACTCGTTCAAAGATTTACTAGTGTAGCTTTAAGCTGATCCATCGAAAACTACTCTTATTTTGGATGTGCTACTATCGCTCTTAAACACAGCGTGATGGGGTAAATAATAACACCCATTGTTATTGACCGCAATTTCATTTGCAGGAACCTCTTCCATGTGTCCTAAATCTAAATATTCTTTTATAAACCTTGAATATTGACTTTTGAATTCAGGATTCGATGCGAATTTCCTTTCAATTGACTGCAGACGATTGAGAGCGATTGAGAGAGAGTTTCCGAAAAAAGTTCTTTGATTGGACTTGAAAGGCAGTTCTACCATGAATTTTCCATCAGAGTGGCGAATATGAGTATTGACAAAGTTATCTTCAGCTTGTTGCTCTTCTAAAGATAATACGGTTACATAAGAAACTTCTTCCACTGTCCAAAACTTTTCGAGATCGAAATCTTGACTAAAATCAAGCTGCGTACAAAATGAAACAAGCCCAGTTGTGTTTTGATTAAATTGACCAACTACAACCCAGCCAAAAATAGTCGGAATCCTTTCTGGGAACTGATGGTCTGCTGCGGTTGCAGGTCCAGTTATTATGCTTAACACCTTATCTGTACCGATTAGAATGTCAATTTCACCAGGTTCCTTGAACGTTGGATCTGCTAGATCGAATGATAGACGGCTTGAATCAATATTTACAATGGAACACGATGGCAACAGTGACGTAAGTTTTGAAATGATGAAACAGTCAACTTCAACGAAGCTAGAGTTGAATCGAGAATGAAGATTGGCGGTAACTAATCCATTTGTTACACCAGCTGAAGTTGATCCAATTCCAGTTATTGGAATTCGTGATCGTTTGCGTTTAAGTCCCAGGCGTTGAACTGCATGTTCGGTTATAAACGAGACCTGAGAACCTGTGTCTAGCAAAATACGTATGGTCTGAAAGGATCCCTGGCTATCTTGAATCTGAACAATTGCTGTTGGAAGAATTGATTGAGAAGTGCGAGAAGATTCAAACGAATGATTGGAAACAATTGGAGAATTTGGTTGCGATATTGTAATATTACGATGAGTGTTATTCGAAGAAGAGTTTGCAGTGACTGAATTTTGTGTAGGGTGTACAAGTGAGTGATGACGAGACTTGCACGTTTTACACCGAAAGTTTGACCGACATTTATACGAACTATGACCTTGACGGAGACAATTAAAACAAAGTGAATGTTTTTTTTACAAAATCGCGACGAGAAACGACATCAAGACTAACAATATCTGTACACTGTGGCAAAATGTGACCACCATGACATTTAGGACAACTTTGCGTTGATTCCACTAAGTGTGACCGAACTGATGTAATGGTTTTCTTATGTGTTGTGGTAAGTGAAGTACACGCCTCTAAATTACTACATCGAGTTTGTAAGAAAGTCAATAACCGCCGTATTAATAAACGCGGAATAGCTGGGCTAAGCCTTATTCCATGGATTAAGTGGAAAATGGTATAATGGTGGCTTTAATTAAATGGAAACTGGTATAATGGTAACTTAATCCATGGAATAAGTATTTCCCAGTTATTCCGCGTTTATTAATACGGCGGTAACTGTTCAATTGTAGCATCTTCCTGAGCACCCATGTTGTCAGCCCAAGCCTGTCGTGTATCTAGATCGACCTTTTGCAATAATATATAACAATATATTAGCCACGGATTGCGATTATTAGATTGCAATGCATTTAATCCACGTATAACCTCGTCTGCTCCATCTGTTATCTTACGGAGTACTTGAATATTTTCAGAATTAGACGAGGGTAACGATAAGAAAGATTCGACAAAGGCCTGTATAATAAGATTCCTTTTATCGTATTGTAATGAACACCCAACATTTATACCAATTTCCTAATCGAAAACGTTTAACCGAAAACACAACTGGCAACACTATAATGGAATGGTATAAATGAGAGGCATTGCTTGTAAGCCAGTGTGTGTGAGTGTAGAGATTTTTGACAGCAAATGTGGAAACCATGGAGAAGAAACTGGAACGCTCTAGATGAGTGTTGTTCTCATATGTCAGTTTTTATTATAGAGTGATAAAGTTAAGAGTAAATTGTTGTATACAAGTGATAGTGCAAAAGTCGAGTTGAGATCGAATTAAGTATAGATACTGAATAAAAGTGATAAAAATAAATTGAAAGGTGAAGTTTTATTTTGCGAACTAAGCGCACGTTACATTGGTGTCAGAAGTGTAAATAAAACTTATTTGACTAGTAAAGTGTAAAAAAAAAGTAAAAAGAAAATTAATACTTATATACAGCGAAAATAGGTAAGTTGTTAGAAGAGCTCACTTGCATTGAGCTTAAAAGTGAGTTAGGTAAGCGAAATCTCTCGAGAGCGGGATCGAAAAATGAGCTCGTCCTACGCTTGCGTAACTATTTGGAACAGCAAGGGAAGACGTGAACACTTTTGTTTTTGAAACAGAAGTGGAAGAAGAGGAAGTAAGTGAAAATGTAGATTTTTCTAGTATGATGAAACTTTTGTTAGAACAACGAAACGAGCAAAAGAAAGAACAGCAGAATGTTCTCGAACGACTCGAAGTACAACAAAAGAAGCTTTAAGAGCAACGAAATAAGCAAAAGAAGGAACAGCAGAATATTCTCGAAAGACTTGAGGCGCAACAGAATGTTTTGGAAGGTCAGAAAAACATTCTAGAAGGCAAACTGGGCAACATTGAAAAAAAGTGTTTGCCCTTGACGAACGCGTTGAAGGTATAGAAAAACAGCTTTCTGTTGTAGAGAATCGTTTTGAAATCGTAGAAAGATGTGATAAACAGTTCTCTGTTCTGACCAAGGAATTGGACCAGATCCGGAAAATCAAAATTCGAGAATCTAATGGAGAGTCTGCAAAAAAAGGAGATGAAACCGCCAACATTTGATGGACAGTCTTCTTGGTCAGTCTACAAGAGACAATTTGAGGCAGCCGCGACAACAAATGGCTGGGATGACGAAGACAAGTACATTGCACTGACTCTTGCTCTTAGAGGACCAGCAGCTGAATTACTTCAAACAGTTCCAGCTGGTAAGAGCGGCGATTTCAGCTCTCTCGTGGCAGCTATAGATAAACGCTTTGGAGATAGCCACTTGAAAGAAGTCTTCCGAGTCCAACTCAATAACAGAGTCCAGAAAAGGCGTGAAAGTCTACAGCAACTCCAAGCAGACGTCGAAAGACTGGTGCACCTGGCATACCCGGATGCTGGAGAAGAAATCATCAACCAGCTTGCTGTTGAGTCCTTCGTTCGTGCCATTTCTGATATACATCTTCAGAGGTCTGTGCGAACTGCTAGAACACGTACTCTTTCTGAAACTTTAGCATTCGCATTGACAATTGAAGCAGCAGAACAGGCTTCTCATGGAGTACATCGACTTAGAGAGGCCATAGTCGAAGAATGCTCGTGCCAAAGAGCTGAAATACAAAAGAAACAGCGGAGCGGACTAGCAAGATGTTGGAACTGCAACAAGACCGGGCACTTACAGCGTCAATGCCGACTACCACCAAATAAAGCCGGTTGTCAACATTGTGGAAGCAAAAGACCCAACCCAGAGCAAGGTAACAACAACACCAGTGTTGCTTATCAATCCCTTTCCCATCAGGGAAACGAGTAAGAACAAACTTCGAGGGGCAGAGGCTGGTTTCTTGTATCGATGTCCCCAGAACCACCATCCAGGTTTCCCAGACCAAACGAGACAACAAAAGTCTGACTGTGGAGACTACTATCAACGGGAAAAAACATGTGGCTACCATCGACACCGGTGCCACAGCATCCATAGTGCGTCGAGACCTGGTAAAGATGACGTGGCTTCATAACACCAATAGCTACCGTCTAAGAACCGCAACGGGAGAAGCAGCAAGAGTATATGGAGAAGTGTGTCTTAAGATCCGACTGGCTGATTTAGTGCTTACTCATCAATTCCTGGTGGCAGATATATGTGACGAGTGCATCATTGGAATCGACTTTATGAAACAGCACGGAGTTATTTTGGATATCGGTAATCAAGTTTTGAAATACCAAAATAAGGAACTTCCAATGACCTATTCGAACGAAAGTACGTCGACACTGAGAACTGTCATCACGGAAGATCTGATTCTGCCTCCTTCTGAAGTGTTCGTTTGGACAAAACTGGAAGGTGAGTTTGGAAGCCTTTGATACCTTATGGTGGAACCAGACCCAGAGTGTTCCTCCCAAAGCGTCATCATTGGGAAAACACTAGTAGCACCGAAAAACAAAATGGTCCCCGTACGATTACTAAACACCAGACCGTACGATGTAAGGTTGAAGAAAGGAGAAGTCGTTGGACGTTGCGAATCCGTGCAGCAATTACGAAGATCACAGACGAAGCCCCGAGAAAAACTATAACTCCGGAGGAGCTCAAAACCATCAGAGCTAAAATACTGTATTCATCCAACCTTGATCACCAACAAACAAGGATGGCTGAAAATCTCCTACAAGAGTACACTGACATCTTCGCATCGCAAAAGGGACAATATGGTAGGACACAGTTGGTGCAGCATCGCATCAACACAGGAGATGCAAGACCGATTCGTCAACCCGCAAGACGCCTTCCACTGGCCAAACAAGGTGAGGTTGAGGAAATGATAACAGCAATGAAGAAGGACGGTCTTATTGAAAATTCCAAAAGTCCTTGGGCTTCACCAGTGGTGCTAGTGAAAAAGAAAGGCGGAAGCACTCGTTTTTGTGTGGACTACCGAAGGCTGAATGATGTGACTAAAAAGGACAGCTATCCGCTGCCGAGAATCAGTTATACCCTGGATGCTATGGAGGGAGCCCAGTGGTTTTAGACGCTGGATTTGAAGACTGGATATTGGCAAGTTCACATCCACCCTGATGATCGGGAAAAGACGGCGTTTTCTACAGGTAATGGGCTCTGGCAGTTTAAAGTTATGCCGTTTGGGCTATGCAACGCTCCGGCAACATTCGAGCGTTTGATGGAGTGCGTTCTTCAAGGACTGACGTGGAAAGCGTGCCTTGTCTACTTGGACGATGTCATTGTTTACGGGAAAACATTTGACCAACATTGCAAGAATCTAAAAGCCGTGTTTCAGAGACTTCGAAAGGCTAACCTTAAACTGAATCCAGAAAAATGTGCACTTTTCAAAACCGAAGTTAAGTATTTGGGACACATCATCTCTTCCCAAGGAGTGAAGACTGATCCTGAAAAAGTTGACTCCGTCAAAAACTGGCCAACACCACAGGACAACCATCACCTCCGAAGCTTTCTTGGTCTTGCCACATATTACCGACGTTTTGTTAAGAACTTTGCTGGAGTTGCAAAAAGTTTGCATCACCTCACCGAAAAAGGGAAGCAGTTCAAATGGTCAGGTGAGTGTGAAAAATCTTTTCAGGAACTCAAATACCGCCTCTGTAACGCTCCAGTGCTGGCACATCCAACACCTGGCAAAACATTCATCATCGACGCAGATGCAAGCAACGTTGGAATCGGGGCGGTACTATCCCAAGTGCATGATGGCGAAGAGAAAGTGGTGGCATACTACAGTAAGGTCCTCTCGAAGCCTGAAAGAAACTACTGCGTGACCAGAAGGGAACTGCTAGCTCTTATCTTGGCAACAAAGCACTTCCATAAGTACATCTATGTCCAGAAATTCCTTCTGCGGACAGACCATGGTGCTCTGAACTGACTGTTGAACTTCAAAAATCCAGAAGGTCAAGTCGCAAGGTGGATAGAAAGACTGCAGACTTATGATTACCAGATTCAAAACCGCAGAGGAAAGCTGCACTCAAACGCCGACGCATTGTCCCGAAGACCTTGCAAAGAGGATTGCAAGCATTGTAGGCGACAAGAAAACAAAGAAAATATTACCGCTCAGCGACTAAGAGCTGACCCCATATGCGGATGGAGCAATGAGGAAGTGAGGACCGCTCAACAGGAGGATCCAGATATTGAACCCATTCTCGCATGGAAAGAAAATGAAGAGAAACCTGAAAGGGGAGACATTTCTGACAGGAGTCCAGTTCTCAAAGCCTATTGGGCACAGTGGGACTCACTATATGTGCAAGAAGGTGTCCTCAGGCGAAGATGGGAGTCCGCTGACGGTAAATCATATGTGATGCAGATGATCGTACCGCAATCGAAAGTCAGTGAAGTTCTTCGGGAGATGCACGACGGACCTTCTGGAGGTCACCTGGGAGTTAACAAAACACTGGAGAAGGTGCGACATCGGTTCTACTGGTTACATGTTAGAGATGACGTGGAGAAGTGGTGCCGAACATGTGACATGTGTGCTGCAACCAAAGGACCTGGTAGGAAGATTCAAGGTAAGATGCATCAGTACATTGTTGGATCGCCTTTTGAGAGGATTGCAGTAGATGTGGCTGGGCTTTTTCCAGAGACCAACGCTGGAAACAAGTACATTCTGGGTTGCAATGGACTATTTTAGCAAATGACCTGAGGCGTATGCCATCCCAAATCAAGAAGCCAAAACGGTGGTCGACCAGATTGTGTTTAACTGCGTAAGTAGGTTTGGTGTACCTCTGGAACTCCATTCCGACCAAGGGAGGAACTTCGAGTCAAACATCTTCCAAGGAGTGTGCGGGCTACTTGGCATCAAGAAGACCAGAACCACACCGCTTCATCCACAATCTGATGGGATGGTTGAAAGATTCAACCGGACCTTGAAAGAACACCTCACCAAGGTCGTAGGCGACTACCAAAGAGACTGGGATAGGCACGTACCACTATTCCTGATGGCCTATAGAAGTGCAGTACGTAGCTCGACAGGACAAACACCATCTGACATCCTGTTCGGGAAAACCATGCGGCTGCCCAGCGAACTTAAATTTGGATGCCCCACAGAGGAGCCACAGGACACGAACGAGTATGTGGATGACCTCAAGGAGAGACTCGCTGACATCCATAAAAGAACAAGGGAACGGATGAAAACCTACAGCGACCGGATGAAGACACGGTACGACACAAAAGTGACAACGGCAGGATTCCAAGCAGGAGATCGTGTGTGGCTTTATAATCCTCATCGTCAAAAGGGATTGTCACCGAAACTTCAGCAGAACTGGGAAGGTCCTTATACTGTTGTCACGAGGATTAACGACGTAGCTTACCGCATCCAAAGAGGACTAAGAGGCAAGTTAAAAGTAGTGCATTGTGACCGGCTGCATCGATATAGTGGCGAGGCTGCAGATGGAATTATTCGGGACGAACAATCTTAAGGAGGGGGCAGTGTAATTAACACCCAACATTTATACCAATTTCCTAATCGAAAACGTTTAACCGAAAACACAACTGGCAGCACTATAATGGAATGGTATAAATGAGAGGCATTGCTTGTAAGCCAGTGTGTGTGAGTGTAGAGACTTTTGACAGCAAATGTGGAAACCATGGAGAAGAAACTGGAACGCTCTAGATGAGTGTTGTTCTATATAAATAGGCCGCTGACGCAACGAGCAGTCAGTTTTGATTATAGAGTGATAAAGTTAAGAGTAAATTGTTGTATACAAGTGATAGTGCAAAAGTCGAGTTGAGATCGAATTAAGTATAGATACTGAATAAAAGTGATAAAAATAAATTGAAAGGTGAAGTTTTATTTTGCGAACTAGGCGCACGTTACAGTATCTTGCTTCTAACCTATCCCATGCCTCAACATAATTTTCTTCCGAACACAGCATGTGTTTTAGTAAGCCCGCAGCATTACCACGCAAAAAAGATTTAAGGTATTGAAATTTTTGCGAACCGCTCAAATTGGAACTCCGGTCAATAACACTCAAAAAAAGATCTTTAAACTCCGGCCAGTCTTCACACTTTCCATCGAAAATGGGAATATTAGCTGTAGGTAGCTTGACTGATGATTTTTGAGTCGCAGAGTTTAAAGATTTCAAAAAAGATGTCTGTTGATCAGCCAATTTTTCTATTATTGAATCATCTGCGCTGGCATTCTGAGAATTTAATTGTCGAACTTTCGTAGTGTAGGTTGAATGCGCTTTAAGATATTTATTTTCGTATTCTTCAAATTCAAGACCCGGGTCAACGAAGTTTGCATCATCGCAAAATTCACAAAGTGCATGATTTAGGGATAACAAATCTAACCAAGCTTGGTAAAGCCGTTCTAACCGTATCTCAAGTTCTGCTAGAGTAATGTCTTCCGACAACGACTCTGCATGCAATGCTGCACGTGTCAAAGTGCCTTTAGCGTGGCCTCGTTTAATCTTGATCGCATTCATAATTTTTCAATTAATTTAGAACAATAAAAGAAACGTTCGAATTAGATTTCTTTCCCTTTCGTATATGCGCGCACAATTTCACTGATTTACATTTATATTTATCTCAAAGTTTGTATATATGTAGGTATGTGCATATATGTACATAAGTATATTGTTATCTACTGTCTAATTTATCAGATTTATAGCATGCACTAATCAAAAAGAAAAAAAATCATTCCTCATCATCACCATCAATTGCCATATGCAGCGATTAAGTGCAGCTTTCAATTGGTGCTTTTTAAAAGTCTTACCAAGATCACGTATCACAAATGTCCATAGAGCAAGAAACACGAAAAAATTGTTTAACAAATCCGGCTCGAAGGACCAACAAATGAATCGAAATAAAGAAAAACTGATGGCAAACTTTTCTTTAACTAATTTAATATTCTTAATACAATTTATTTAGTTTGTAAGTATGCCAAAAACAAAAATGTAATTCTACAGAGTTAAACAATTTTGATGCTTACGCGATGATGGTCAAACAGCAAAAGGGAAGAGTTACATTATCGATCTCGAAACGAGCAGCGAATTAGTATGTCTGTTTGTATGTCATTTACATTAGGTACATTGAAAAGACAGAAACAAAGTGAAATGAAATATCTGCATTGAACATTAGAAGAAATTAGAGAATACAATTTAACAAATGGATTAAGATCAAACATAGATCAGATTTAGGGTGAGTTGTTGAAGTTTGGCTTCGATGATTTACTGCAGCACATTTCAAAACAAGTTTCCACTCCATTTATACTGACCGGAGATGTTAATTCATGGAGTGAACTCTGGGGATCTCCCAAAACAAATAAGCGAGGTTCAATAATAGAGCAATTCATTATAAACTCTGATATTTCAATTCTAAATGACGGATCCCCAACACATTTCTCCACTCACAATACGTTTACACATGTGGATATAACATGCTGTACGACAGATCTCTTGTTAAAAACAAATTGGTGTGCACTTAAGGACCTAGTTGAGCTTAGCCATCACCGAAATCAACAGTTCCATATACCAAGGTATATTACTGATCGCGCGGATTGGGATGCATTCAGAATGAACATAAAGCTAGAGTTGTCAGAAAATAATTCAGCCTGCGTAAACAAGAAAGCTGCTAAATTGCTTAAATGCATTAATTCTATCCCTCAAACTTTACCGACATCTCATAAGAGAACTGTTCTGTGGTGGAGTAAAGAGTCACTAATTCCAAAGTCTCCAACATTTGGCAGAATATTAACTAGCTCACTGGTAACTCCAAAAGCAGTTTCACAAAAACAATTAAAACGACTTCTGGTATCGCGTCTACCCCTGAAGAGATAGCTAATGCTTTTGCTGAGACATGGTCTCTTAACTCAACCAGCTCAAACTTCCCATCTGACTTCAACCTATGCAAGATAGAGTCTCTGACCGCAGATACGCAGCCAGCACAAAACGCTGCTGCGAAACTCATTGAAACGAAAATAACTATGTTAGAGGTAGAAAGCTCCTTATGCAGGCTTGTAGGCAAGACCCCTGGTCGTGACAAAATATCATACCCTATGCTCAAAAACCTGCCTATTGAAGCAAAGATAAAACTTATTAATTTGTACAATAATATTTTGGACAACGGGATAATTCCACAAAGCTGGAAAGCAGCAGTCATTGTACCCATTGCTAAAGCTAAAAAAGATATCGATTGCATTGACAATTACCGCCCGATTTCGTTACTACCTTGTCTATCTAAAGTCTTAGAAAAAATAATAGCCAATAGAATTATGTGGTTCATTGATTTTAAAAATGTTCTGAGTATCAATCAAGTTGGTTTCAAACCAAAGAAAGGTTGCATGGATGCCCTTCTACATCTCGATTACTCAATATCTAATATCGTTTTTCATTGACAAAAAGAGTTACTCCTTTTGTGAAAAGATCTACTCTGTTTCCATTTTTAATGTTTCATTGAAAAAAAGAGTAGTTCTGGAGTTACTCTAAACGCCAAAGATCTACTCCCAATCGGTTGGGAGATCTACTCTGAAAATGCAAAAACATATGTTTTATCAAACGTCAAATGGAAAAAAAATGTTGTGAAATTTGTTTGGTGATTATTAAAATTGAAAAGAAAAACGAAAGTAATTGAATATGAGTGCAGAAATTATGTAAATAATTTAGAATTTGTTAGTTCGCTGCATTATTTGTTGTCATCTACTTTGTCGTCATCCCTTTCCATCCATCACCTACATGTATTAAAAAAAAAAAAGATTGAAAAGATGCAAGTGGGTGCATTCACTGCTTTAGTAGCTACGTAATCAAGTCATAAGAAACAACTGCGAATTGAGTTGAAAATTTTTCACCCCACGTAATGTAAAAATTTCAGATATAAAGTTAATTTAGAATCATTACGACGTTTCACAATCGGCTGTTCGGAAAAAAAATACGAAAGATTACAAACAAAAAAGGATTTACTGTGTTTGTAGTTCAATTTTGCATTCACATAACTAATTGAATTTTGACTCCATAGTGACTACGTCATAAGTGAATGCACCCAATGCTATTCGTGACAATTGTCATCAATACTACGACAAAACTGTTGAAAAATGTTTCATTGAAAAGAGTAGTTCTACATTTGAGAGTAGTTCTTTCGGATTTCAATGAAAAACGCTATAATGCTCTTTCTGCAAGAAACCACATCACAGTCCTAGCACTGAACTTCGATAAAGCATTCGATCGAATAGGTATTCACTTAGTGCTGAACAAACTAAGACAATGGGGTATCGTATCCGTATCGGACCCATCATCTTTCGATACATTAAGTCCTTTTAACAAATAGAAAATTCGCAGTCAAAATAAAAAAAACATTCTCTTAGACAGCCCGACTTGAAAACGGTATTCCCCAAGGATCGCCGCTTTCGGTAGTATTATTCTCTATTGCTTTTAAAGAACTTAATACAATAATTTCAAAACGTAATGATCTAGATTATTGTGTCTATGCAGATGATGCATCTATTATTTGTAAACACAATGACCTAGAGAAAACTAAAATTTTGTTTCTAAAAATTCTAAAAGAAATTAACGATTGGACTAATATATCTGGATCAAAACTTTCTTTAAACAAATGTAAAATTCTTCACATATGTAGAAGAAAACTTTGTAACAATATTAACATAGAACGTAACAATATAAAAATGGAAAACGTAGTTGATCTCAATATTCTTGGTTTACTTTTTAACAATAAGTATAGCTGGAAAAACCATTGTATTAGTTTGAGAAACTTGCTAGCAGCTAGACTCAATATAATTAAATATCTTTCTTCAAAAAAGAGTAGGGTTCACATAAATTCACTTTGCTATGTGACAAAAATGTTAGTCCTTAGTAAAATAGACTACTGCCTAGCCATATACGGATCCTACCCCAAATCAACAAAAAATATATTCAAACCAACCTACCACCAAGCAACAAGAAAAAGTACTTACGCATTTCCTACAACACCAATTAAAAACATCCTTGCAGAAGCCGGTTTACCTACAATAGAAGAACGATACATAGATGCCAGAGCGAAGCTCCTACCGAAACTTATCTTTTCGACCGGGTCGGTTATAGACAAGGACGTAAGACAGGCAGCAAACCATAAACGCACAAGACGCCTTCCTTCCACCATACATAACATTCTGGATACAGGGAAAAAACTACAAATTCGCCAACGTTCAAATCGCCCTAAGTTTACGCATCCACCTTGATTTCTTATCATTAACACCATATTACTTGACTTATGCAGTTTCACGAAACAAAACACCAACGATGAAGTTTATAAAAAAATGTTTATGGAAAATGCTTCAAGGCTTTCCAGTGAAGGTTGGCAGCTACTGTACGCAGACGGGTCAAAAAATCAACACAACACCACATTCGCAGTTGTGACAAATGAAGGCGAAATATTACTTCAAGGATATTTGCCAGAAATAAGTTAAATTTTTACCTCAGAAGCCGTCGGTCGCAATATTCGAGGCAGTTAAAAAATGTTCCAACTCTAAAGGTAAATGGACAATATGTTCTGACAGTCTTTCAGTCCTGAAAGCCGTGCTCAACCCTATACATAGGTCGACTATTGTATCGAAAATAGGAGATATTCTTATTACAAAACCAACCAAACTCAAGCTTATGTGGACTCCTGGGCATGCTCGAATACTGGGAAACGAACTGGCGGACAAAGCTGCGAACGAATCGCACGAAGGCCCAGTATTCAAAATTTGACCAGTATTTTGAATGTGACATTCGTAGGTTCATACAGAAAAAATTAAATGAAAGACACCTCACTGCTTGGAAAGAATATCAACACCATTACACAAATATCAACCCCAATAAAACAAATCCAAAATTTCCGCCTAACATCTCCAAACCAATGGTAACAAACTTTGTTCGTCTTCGACTTGGTCATACCTTATTAACTCACCAACATCTACTCAAAAAGGAACAACCACCTACTTGCAGTTGCCGAAACATCATTACCATTGATCACTAGCTTGGCCCATGCTATCTTTCATCAGACTTAATAAAGGCACAAATCTCATTTAATAATATCTTAGATCTGTTGAAGGATACTTCTACTAAAAACATAGACACTATTAACAAAATCTATCTTTTACTTAAAATTAAAATATAAATCTTCCTATTTTTAATCAAAGAGCCGATAGTCTACGCTGCTAGTGCTCTTGTACAATATTTATTAATAATGTATTTTAATATGTTATCGATAACAAATAAGTAAATAAATAATAAATAAATAGAATGTTACCACTAATAAGTCCATTACGAAGCTTATTGTAAACAAGATGTAAATCTTAAGATCAAGCTATACAAATAAAGAAATTGAATTGAATTGAATTGAAATTGAACATCTTTGTAGACACTTGCTTTTTTGGAAGAGGGTTCTTCAGTTACCCTGATGGAAAGAAACATCTTTGACACCCTGAGGCTCTCTGGTGTGACTGAGCCCTTATGTCTGCGCTGGACTGGTGACAACACTCGCGTCCAAGAACATTCAACGCGAACTTCGATCCCCGTCTCTAATAAATTTATTTAACCGGCTTACCAATCCTCATCATCATCAATCATACAAGAATGCTCGCCCCCATATACTCATCGGAGTCGATAACTGGAAATTGGCAGTACCGGCAGAAGGTTCCGGGAATCAGCCGATTGTTGCCACTAAACCCGGTTGGATTGGACTCTGCAAAGATGTGTACCAAATCGTCAACAAGTATGCCACCTCAATTGCCATTCCTGTGACTGTGATCGACGTTCTGATGAGCTTCATAAGGAAGTGGAGGCCTTTTCACACTTGAGTTATCATCAACCGCCATATGTTCATATGAAGACAAACGGGCATTACAGATTTTAGAATCCACTTGTAAACCACTTCAGAACCGGTACGAGACTGGACTTCTTTGGCGTTACGATAATTGTAAGATGCCTGATAGTTTCAAGACTGCGTTCAACCAACTCATGTGCTTACACAAGATATTTAAACGCGAAACAGATCTGAAAAGCTGAAATTGACAACCTTTTCATGAAGGGCTACGCAAGTAAACTGACGGCGACAGAGATAGCAGAAATCAGGATTGTCGATCGTCGGCCAACTCGAAACAAATAAGTTTTGATAGCACGTATTTTGAAACAACTTAGTTTCATTTTAATATCAACTTAAAAATGCCATTGTGAACTACGAAGTGAAATGTCAAATTGGATATCTTTAAAATAAAGTTTGATCAAGATCAGTTGAATTCCATTTAAAAATGATATTTTTTGATAGAGTGACGATGAGGAAGTATTTAACGCAAAAATAAAAAGAAGATGCCTTATATAAAAGATAAAAGTAATCCATTAGAATTGCGTGACAATGAGTAAGTGTTCATATATATGTATAAAGAAAAAAGTTAGACTCAAAACAAAACCATTTGTTTTTAAGTTTTGTACAGAAGTTCAAATCGAATAAAGAAAATTTCCCAAACAGCGTTAGAAGCACATCGGCGTTCCATCAGTTCTCCAGCTTTGCGCCACTTTGTATCTCCTAGCCAGTGGAAGTTACCAAGCGAATGTCGGAACAAATGTGTTACTAGGGATGTCACAAGCAACAATGTCAAAGTTCTTCCGAAATACGTTACATGTTTTGGAAAAAAAAAAATTTGTTCTCAATGGATAAAATTCGATAGTTCAAAATATCAAGAAAGCGAAGTTGCCGCGAATAGTAGGCTGTGTTGATGGCACATAACTACACATAAGTGTGGCCAATATTTCAATTAGTTTTTTTATTAATTGACATATACGATTTGTTCGTTGAAGCCCTAGGGTCGCCCTGGGGTCGCCACAAAGCGTTTTTTGAGAAACCTAAAGTCGCCCTGAATGTCAAATTGAGTGTTTCTTGAGCCCTAGGGTTGACCTAGGTTTTCCATAAACTCGCCCTAGCTTTTTGCTGTGCCGAGTTGAGGGCTGTCAAACGGCATGTATTTTTTTTTAATGGCATGGATGTGTGGTGATTTGTGGGTAAGCTTTTTTTTGAGGACTCTAAAACCCAGGTTTTTTTGACAACTCATAAGCTTCATAAGGAAGTAGAGGCCTTTTCACATTTGAGTTATCATCAACCGCCATATGTTCATATGAAGACAAACGGGCATTACAGACTTTAGAATCCACTTGTAGACCACTTCAGAACCGGTACGCTACGTGAGCAGGCTAAATGGGTTAAAACTTTATCCCCTCTTATTCACCACACTAGTGTCATATTTTAACCCATTTAACCCAATTTTAACCCAATTCACACACAGCCTCAGAGGAATAAAGAACAAGAGGAAAAACCATTACCTCTCTTGCCCCGCAACTTCCTTTTGTTTACATTGCTTTTTTGTAATCGCAGCATCCATCTGTGAATACGTGTGAGCTGCAGCAAAAAGGCGCGAAAAAGTTGTGGAGGTATATGTGTGGTGAGTTTATTTTCATTTGACGTTTCAGATTTCAGTGATTTTATTTATTTTCAGCCTTAGATAAGAAGTTATGTTACAGGACTTAAAAACAAATTGTTAATGCCAGATTTTTTTAAATTAGTTTTAAGTTATGACATATTTATATTATTGGAAACATTTGTGGAAGAGGGTAAGGAGTTACAATATCTGAAATATTTTGAAGGCTTTAATCTTCGATGGTTACCAGCTGTTAGAAATAATAGACTTGGTAGAGCTAGCGGTGGCATTCTATGCGGTATAAAAAACAACATTTTAAACAAAAATGTCAGTTTTAAAATAAGTAATAACATAATTGTAATAGAATGTGTCATTGACGCGAAACATTACTTAATAGTTCCTTTGTACCTCAATTTCAGTAATTGGAAAAGTGAATTTGAAAATTTGCAAAACTTCTTAATAAACCAAAACAATGATAACATTTTAATAATTGGAGATTTAAACAGTCGGATAGGGGATTTCCAAAACTCTCCTTTTATAAACGTGGATAAGTTTTCATCCAAAAGGGGATCTTTAGATGAATGTACAAACTTAAATGGAAAATCCCTTATAGATTTGATTGAGGATTTTGGGTTTCTTATCTTAAATGGGACCTCCATAAGTGATAGTGCGATGAATTTTACGTTTGTTTCGAATCAAGGCTGCTCTGTAATAGATTATTGCTTAGTCAAAGGGGATTGGCTAGACATTGTGAAAGATTTTGAGGTTTTTCCGGCTAATTATTTAACTCATCTCCCCATTTGTGTGTCGTGTGAGTTCAAAACCCAGGAATGCAATATCAAAATGTGAATGAATGCAACAGACTACGATGGATTAAAAATAAATCGGATGTTTATAAAAGAAACTTAAACCAGCTTTCAATGAATATCACAAATTAGGTTATAAACACGATTGACTAAGCAACAGATTTGATATTGAGCACTATTAGAGAGTCAGCAGTTACCTATTCAAATAATAGAGGAAGCGTTTCTAAATCTAGTTGGTATGACGGGGAATGTACGAGAAGTAGAGAAAAATCCTTCAAGTTTCTGAAACTTTTTAGGAAAACGAATAATTTGGCTTTTAAATCCCTATATTTGGCTACATAGCTTTTTAAACGCATTATTTGCCTGCAAATAATGCGTTTAAAAAGCTATGTAGCCATAAAAAACAACTTTTTCTCAATAAGTCTGCATTAAATCTCGTACACAGCAGAGATCCTAGATTGTTTTGGGCTAATGTGCGTATTTTAAGTGGACGCAATAAGTCGGCTGTTATTTGTATTAGCGCCGATCAAATGGCATCGTATTTCGAAACACTTTTACTGGCGGATCCAAAACAAATATCTATAAGCTTTGCGTTACCGTTCATTCAAATTGAAGAGTTAGATGCTCCAAGAGAGCAAGGCTCCGGGTTTAGATGGCATCCCAGCTGAGTTTTACAAAAATGCCAGCTCTAAATTTCTTGAACATATTTTAGTTTTGTTCAACCGAATTTTTGACCACAAGGATATCCCAAATTCTTTCCGATCTTCATCCATATCTGCAATTTTTAAACAGGGTGACCCTAACCTTCCTGAAAACTACAGGGGATTTTCTGTCCTTAGTTCACTGCGGAAGCTATTCACTTAAATTCTTTACTTAAGACTTATTAGTTGGGCTGAAAGAAATAATAAAATAAGCTGCTTCCAAGCTGGGTTTCGAGCTAATCTCTCCACAGTGGACCAAATCTTTACCCTCACTAGTGTTGCTAGGCGCTATATAGAGAAGAAAACAAATCTTTATGCATTTTTCGTTGATTTTAAAGCAGCCTTCGATACTATCAACCGAAGCTCATTACTATTTAAACTTTCAGGTATCGGTTTATCAACAAAATTTATTAAAGTTTATGAGCAACTGCTTTCAAATACGACTGCTGTGGTTAAAAATGGCATGAACACGTCGAAACAATTTAGGTCAGAAACAGGTGTCCCACAGGGTTGCATTTTGAGTCCCTTAGTTTTCTCGCTTTTTATCAATGACATTGAAGATAATATACCAGGTGGTGTTGTTTTTGGTGATCTACTTATCAAGGTGCTCCTTTATGCGGATGATCTTGTTATTTTAACTGATAATCCTGTGACACTTCAACTCCAAATTAACAAGTTAAAACAATATTGTGATTTGTGGGACCTTAAAATAAATACTGAGAAGTCTAAGATCATGATATTTAGACACCAGAATCGTAGTGCACGTAATGACCGTTCTTGGAACCTGAGTGGTTCAAATATTGAAGTAGTGAAGGACTTCAAATATCTAGGTTTCACAATAACACATAATGTCAATTTTCGAAGTCATGTAAGAGATAAATTGACCGCAGCAAAAGCAGCCATTAACTTTATGTGGTCAAATTTCTTCAATAACAAAGATATAGACGCGGTTTCGAAGTTCAAAGTGTTTTGATGCAACCGTTAAAAGCTGCCTTTGTTATGGAAATGAAGTATATGGCTACATGCAGTTAGACGAAATTGAGATTATCCAAAGATATTTCTTCAAGCGTATCTTTAGACTCCCATCTAATACACCCAATTATGCCATACACGTTGAGTCAGGACTACCACCAATTTTTTTAAAGAATCTTAAGGCGAATGCAGACTATATAATCAAAGTCATGAAAAGACCTAACAACAATTTGCAGAAAAAGATTCTCTTAACAGCGTTACGCTGCAGATACACACCTTTTAAAGATTGGCTGGAGTTGGCCTCAGAACATTACTTTCCTTTGACGTTTTGTCTGGATAATCTAGATTCGTGGAGGAATGAACTTTACGATTGTATTTCGGTTATAGATGACAACATATATCAGGCATTTCTCAATCGAGCAAGGGAGTCAGTATCTAGATCACTATACAAAAAACTTAACTTCTCTTTGGGGGAAGCAAATTATTTTCGAACCGAATTCACTTCTAGGGAGATAAGTCTGATATTTAAGGTTCGCACGGAGATGCTTGAGCTTAACTACAGACCTCACAGAAGTGATATGAATCCTAATTGTACACTATGCAACCTCAATCAAATTGAAAATGTTTTTCACTTCCTAGCGTTATGTCCAATCTTACAAGAGATCCGGCGATTCTACTTCAATAAGAGCTTCCTTTCGTTTGAGGATTGTGCTGCAGTTTTGAATGGTGAGAGTGGTTGGAAATTGCTTATCCGGTTTTTCTCTGAAGCTGTCGCATACAGAAATTCATTCATTGACATGTAATGCTCAATCTAATATAATTTTGTTTTAGCTGAGCTAAAAGCCCGCTTCTCCGTTGATATTGAAAGTCTTTAATTGCTCTTCTATTTTTTATGTACCTATCTTAATATTTTTTTTTTTTTTTTTGTTTTCTTAGTTTAAAAATAAATCTTTAAAAAAAACAAAAAAAAAATTCACTATCATTAGCTTAACTAAACAAAACTAATAATACTTTCAGTTTATGTTAGTAATTTTTGATTTGCTTAGCAAAAAATTAGTAATATTTGTTATTTACAAAATAGTAAAATTTTGTTCTATCTGGCATATTTAAAAATTTTCTTAATCTTTAATTATTTTCTAGATTGTAAATTTGTATTATATATGTGTATGTTTATATCTTCTCTCTCAATGTTAAAAGTTTAGATATAACCGGCAGACGGCTGAATAGCCATGCTTGTAAATCTTTGAAATGTAATAAAGCTTGTACTTATTTGAAGGAAAAATAAAGAAATAATAATAATAATAAGAAGTTATATCTCCTCTGTGATTTTCAGTTTATAAGTTGAAGCAAAACAAAAATCGAAAAAAGAACTTAAACGTTAAAAAATTTACGAGCGAAAGGTACGAGAATGAAGTTTTTCATTGATTTATTATCTATTTTTGTTTTTTATAGTTTACAGTGCAATTTTCGAGGCATGGAACCGAAAGTTTTGTTTGCAAGACTATCATTTGAACGCTGGTGTCATGTATATTATTTTTGCGTTCCTTCAATTTGTTGTTCACGTTTATTTTTCTCAAAGTCCTCCAGCGAATACACTCAGATTTCCGCTATCCGTGCACAAAGGATAATTGACAGGATAAATTTGTTTCCCATCGACTACTTTCGAAATACATCACTACTCACGCACCACCTGAAATCAAATCTGAAGAGAACTCGGATGAAACCGTAGAACATGCAATGGAAGACAATGCCAAAACTCATAGTTCAACCACTGAATGAGGTCAAAGAAGAAGACAAACCACACTAAACAAACAGTCTATAGCTTCCATCGAAACGAAAAAAGAGAAGACGCGTAATACGGAAAGTGTAGAAGATCTAAACTTTATTGCTACCTTAGAGGAATAATAGTTTTTTCTCCTCTGTGATTGCTACCAATTTTTCTTTTAAAAACACTTCATTCGAAAAGATGTGCTGTGTGTAACGATCAATAATAACCAATTATATATTTAACAAAAAGAAGGAAGAACAAAAGAAAGGCACAAATGTGTACAGTGTTAAATGCATTTAATTGTCGTCATAAAGTGAAATTGCATGTTTTTGTTTATATACAATAAGAAAGAATGTATTATAAGTATGAAAGATATATTTTTACTACAAATGTACATTATGCTTTTATTTATTGAATTGCACCTAAAAAACTTAATCTTTTTATTGTTGTTTTTATTGAATTGAAGTTCCAGCAACTTTTCTTAATTCGGTACAGGTGATTGAATATGCTACAACCCATTACACAAAGGCGTTGGATAGTTTCCATATTATAAATATATTATATCACTGTCACAATATTTTTTTTAACTTTTTATTAATACCAAAAGTTGGATATCGAACTATGTAGACATTTTTTAAAAAACTTATCTCAGTCAAAATATTGAAATGCAGCAATCTTGTAGATATTATGCCAAGCTCAGAAGGTCTTCATTCATGTCTGTAGCACAATTACTTATAAAGCGCCAACACTTTAAGTTTTAATTTTTTTGAACTAATTGAAAACGGACATCAAACTATTTAGACATTTTTTGAAAAACTTATCTCAGTCAAAATATTGGAATGCAGCAATCTTGTAGATATTATGCAGAGCTCAGAAGCCTTCATTCATCTCTGTAGCACAATTACTTACAAAGCGCCAACACTTTACGTTTTGATTTTTTGTTTTTATTAAAAGCTTGGGAGAAAGTTTTTTAAAAAATGTCTAAATAGTTTTATATCCGCTTTCAATTATTAAACTTTTGATTTTTTTTAAATTCAATTAATTAACTGCTTAAATTTTCAAGAAGGGAATCGGAATGTGATTGAATCGGAAATGAATTCATATTTATTTGTCACTGTTTTGCTTTAGTACATATTTTTTAAGCATTCATACTTTTCTGTCTATTTCTCTTAAGAAACGTTAAAAAAAAAAAGAAATAGAAGGGAGGAGAGAAATCTTTAACAAAAAAGAAAATATTTTAATATTTTGATGCTTGTTTAAGATTTAAAATTCAATTTATTTAAACACAACAATTTTTTTTGTAAAGTAAAGTTTAATTAACAAGTGTAGTCTTCACTCATTTCTTTTCATTCAATATCATGCCATTAACAGTTCCTTGTTACGTTATCATATCATACCAATTTACATAATATGCTATCAACTAACTTATACAAATGCGTAAAAATGTGTTTGTTGGTCAACGGTGTGCTGAATAATATTTGCGCTCTCAGTGAAATACAATCCACAAATTAGAACAACAAAACTAATGCACGTTCTAATGAGATGAGGACGTGGTAGAATTCTTACACATTTATTGCTGCTAAGCAATAATACATTCACTTGGACTTAGACCGTGGACCAGAGCAGAGCACACCGTGGATCAGCAGCAGCACAACAGATAAGTAATCAAGGAAGGTATACAGGGTCAGGTATACAATAGGGCCGTTTCTCAACTTTGACATCACTTTTTGACAATTTAGAAAAAGGCTAACTTTGGTGTACCCTGATCTGTGTTAAATTCGATATCTCTGTCAATACTGATGATAGAGACCTAATCTTAGACTTAATTTTTTGTAGAAATAACAATCTTAAAGACTGTATTTAAGTTGAGCTTCCATTGACTTAGGGTTACCAGATTTTCAATATTAAGTGGTATTCAAATTTTCTTCCCCAAGCAAAGTTTTGACTTTGAGGTCATTTTTTTTCAGCAAATGTCTGATAAACATAGTTTCCTTATTTTTACAGATGAACAAAACAATAATAAAGAAAAAACTCAGTTCTAAAATTACTCAAAAACCCATACATTTTATAGTACTTGTTGGCAACGCTCGCCAATCTGGTACTCTCGGTAGGGACATTCTAAGGTAATAGATTTAGTCGCCATATTTCGTTCTGTTTTCTCTGCCATATCCGGCATTTTCGTTTTCTCTTTACCAAAGAAACGCCAAAGAGTGCAGACATTGTAATTTTGTATAGACGCCATTTGTAGACTGCAGAAAAGGAAAAATCTTAAAACTTAAAAAACTAGAATTATATTCAATGAAATTAACTAAAAACCAAAAAGCAAAAGACTATTGTAAGTAAATAAATGAATTATAAAGAAAAGAAAGAGTAAAATTAACATATGTATTAATAAAATAAATAGGTTATAACCCTCACCGGCAAGCAGAACAACATTCTTTTCTTGTTGCACCAAGTGCCACGGTTTATAACCAGTCAGAAGCTGTTGGAAACGATTTGTTCCAACAGTAGTTGAAAAAATACAAAATGGGTAAAATTTAAAAAAAAATCAGAAAAATTTTTAGCTTTGAGGTTTGTTTGAATAAAACAATAATATGGGCACTTTTAGAAGTTTTCTTATGTATTTTATACAAATACAATTATAAAAAGTGCTCAAAGTGCCCTCCTTCGTTTTGAATGCATGCCAGAGCCCGTTTTTGAATTTCATTGTGGGTGATTGCTTTAAATTTGGTTGTACTAATGTTCAATCGGTAAATAAAAAGTATAAAAGAATAAGAAAACAAATTCGTTCATCAGTTTATCAAAATAAGTCACGATTGCAGTTTGATCAGAGAGCTTTTTAAAATGCCTTCATTAACGATAGAAGAATACGCTGACATTTTTTTCTTATATGAGTTTTGCAATGAAAATTCAAGAAGAGCACAACGAAGATACCAGGAACTTTATCCTTACTGAAAATCTGGCAACCCTAAGCCTATTGGAGTCCAATTTAAATACAGTTTCAAAGATTACAAGACTACAAGTAAGACAAGAGTTATCGAGAGCAAACACCCACAATGAAATTCGAAAACGGGCTCTGGCATGCATTCAAAACGAAGGAGGGCACTTTCAGCACTTTTTATAATTGTATTTGTATAAAATACATAAGAAAAATTCTAAAAGTTGTTTTATTCAAACAAACCTCAAAGCTAAAAATTTTTTTGATTTTTTTTTTAAATTTTACCCGTTTTGTATTTTTTCAAGTATCATAAAATGTATGAGTTTTTGAGAAATTTTAGAACTGAGTTTTTTCTTTATTATTGTTTTGTTCATCTGTAAAAAATAAGGAAACTCTATAGTTTAGTTTAGTTTAGTTAAATTGACTTTTATTTCAATAAATATTTAACAATTAAGATTTAGTCTAAGTCATAATGGATTTGGCCTATGGCCGTCTACCAGGGTTGACAAAATATAAACTAAGGTTCTTATATTAAAAATCTCCTTCCATTATACGTTTTCTATAGCGGAGTGCTGCAACTGCGTAATTATATAGAACATCCCATCCTTTCTCTCCGTTCAAAATATTAATTGCTTCATCTTCTTCTAGAACATGTTTTCCAAACATTGATAGTCGATATTCTTTCAGAATTGGACAAACACCAAGAAAATGAAAAACATCTTCCCTCTTTTTCATGTTGCAGAGGTCACAAATTATTGGTAGGTCTGGTCGATGCGGCACAAAGTTTAAATGGACAAGTTCACCTCTCATTTTGAAAACAGTACTTATTTTTTCAGCTGAGTAACTGTTGAGGAAATACGTTTTTTCATTTAGAAAATGGTTGAGTTTGCTGTAATAGTTCCTAAATAGTGACGATTCGGCTTCTTCGACATATAGGTCATACGTCAATCTGCCAAGTTTCTCCAAAATAGAGTTAAATTTTTCTCTTAACAGATGATGCTGCTCATTCACATGAACTGTCAGACTCGTTCCACATTCGGACGCTATTTTCTGCCATTCCTCGCAAATGTTTTCATTTTTTCTTATTAAGGTTCTTAATATTACGGTTGGTATTCTAGATTCCTTCATTTCAAATAATTTTAAGATATAATTGAAGTGCATTTTGAGAGTATACAAGCGCAGGGGAGGAGTTCCAGTTTCAATGTAAAGCATATAGTTAGGGGTATTTTTTGGTAATCGGAAAATCCTTTTCGAAAAGTAGCGGAGAAATTTTTCTACCTCATCGTAGTATTTGTAACCCCATACCTGGGCTCCGTAGAGCATTATCGAGGCTGCAGTTGAATGGAACAGAGTTTGTTTTGCACTTAGTGACACATAATTGTTTTTGAAACAGGGTTCCCAAATTGCACAGATGGCTCTTTTAGCATCAGCTAATTTTTCATTAAAGTGCGGTTTTAAGCTTAAAGAATGCGAGAACAGGATACCTAAATATTTGTATCTAGTTACAACTTCAATTTCTTCACCATCCAATTTCCATTTTTCCAAACGTGAGTGGCGACCTCCTGCGTTTCTAAATATCATGACTTTTGATTTTTCAAGATTTATAGTGAGGTTCCAACATTTACAATACCCACTAAGCCGGTTTATCATTAACTGCATACCTTGGATAGTGTCACACAAGAAAACAATATCATCCGCGTACATCAAAGCCGGGATTGTTATATCGCCGAACTTTATTCCACCTTTGACATCATCGGTTATGTCATTGGTGTATAGAATCAAAAGTAGTGCACTTAAAATACAGCCTTGTTTAACCCCCATTGACGTTTTGAATTCTTCTGATATTAAATCTCCATCCCACACATATGCAGTATTATTCTCATACAAAGCTCGCAGGATTTGAATAATTTTGCTTGATATTCCGATTTTGGACAGCTTGTAAAAGAGTGCTTCACGAGGAATTGTATCGAAAGCTGCACGGAAATCTACAAAGAAAGCGTACAACTTTTTTTTCATGCTCTTGTAATATTCAGCAATATTGGTTAAGCAGAATATCTGGTCGATTATAGAATAACCTTTCCTAAATCCAGCTTGAAATTCCTTAAGAATGTTGTTTTCTTGAACCCATTCATATAGTCTTTCGTATATTAAAGCAGCAAACAGTTTGGCTGAAGTGTTCAAAAATGTGATTCCTCTGTAGTTCTTCGGATCTTTGTAGCTGCCTTTTTTATGGAGTGGGAAAATGATCGCTTTTCTGAATGCATCAGATACATTTGTAGAATCAAAGATTCGGTTATATTCTATTGTAAGATAAGCTATAAACTCGTTTGTGCAATTCTTATAAAATTCAAATGGGATGCGATCAATACCTGGTGCTTTGTTTGATTTAGAGTTGTTTATCACTTCTCTGACGTCTTCAAAACTAAACTCAGCGTCTAGCTTTTCATCTATGATCATAGGAGCTGCGTAGTGAAAAAGTGGCGATGTTAGTGGAGCGTTGAGAAGCTCATTGAAGTGAGTCTTAAGTTGCGAAGCTTTAAGAGACATAGAGATGTTTGACGTGTATCCATTTATGTATTTGACAGGTTTCCAGAACTGAGCAGACGACTTTGAGGTGTTTATCAGCGCGATATTTTGCTGTTCAAGGGCTACTTTTTTACTGTGACAGATTCGTTTGTATTCACTGTTGGCATCTTGATAAAGTATTTTGAAAATGTTGGAGTTATTCTTTCTCAAAAGTTTCAAACATTTAAATGATTTGTCTCTTGCTTTTAAGCAGTCCGAATCAAACCATTTTTGTTTAAATGTTTTGTTGGCTTTTAGATCTTTGCGCTCCGGAATAGATTCTTTTATGATTTCTGTTAAAGTTTCAATATCAAATGTATAGTGTTGCGTGTTCAGTTTCGTAAGGTTAACATTCATGTTTCTTTGATATGTTTCAAGTATTCGGTTATTCCAAATAAGTTTTGGCAGAAGACTAAGTGGCTTCGTATTTTCATTGTTTCCGTTGGCAGTAAAGCTGATAGTTACTTCCAGGGGCATATGGTCTGAAAATATTTCGGTTCCGAATTGAAAGTTGTCCAAAAGTTTATACCAGTTTCCCGATATAAAGCAGTAATCTATTGTTGAACATGATGTTCCCCTGATAAAAGTCAGTTCACCTTCCAAATCACCTTTGCAGCTACCATTTAACAAACGCATGTCATACTCATCAGCAAGTTCGAGAATTTTTGCTCCTTTGGCATCACAAATTGGGTCCTTTGATTTTCGGTATGGTTCCAAGAAACTGCTGTTGTATCCGGATGCGAAATTGTTTTGTGATAGTCCTATTCGACCGTTAAAATCCCCAATAAGCATTATATCGGTTACATCTATGGAATTTAGTGATTCGCACAGATTGTCGAAATCACGCTGCCAGTTATTACAATTTATGTAGATAGGGACCAAGATGACATCAAACGTGTTCGATTTTAGGTTAATTATATTTATTTCACCAGCTTTCATAAAGTTACCGTAGATTCCTTCCATATTATCACGAAAACCGTATAGTGTTCCACCACTTCCTCTTCCGAAAAGCGAAGTTTTTATCGCTGGAGACCAGATTAGTTCATAATTGGAGAAAATTTTCTTAAATCTAATTTCTTCGTTTTCTAAAAGATGAGTTTCATAAAATATAAAAATATCAAAACTCTTAGTATAATTGAAAAAAGTTACATAATTCATTTTGTTTTTTAGACCTGATATATTGTAGCTTAAAATTCTTATTTTTTTTATTAATAAAGGTTTTAACAGGATTCTGGTAGACTGCGGGACATCATGCATCGTGTAAAATCCTCTATCAGACATTTTCTGAAAAAAAAATTACCTCAAAGTCAAAACTTTGTTTCGGGAAGAAAATTTGATCACCATCTGGCAACCCTTAAACTATGGAAGCTCAACTTAGGTACAGTCTTAGGTTAAAAATTAAGATTAGGTCTGTATCATCTGTATTGGCAGAGATATCGAATTTAACACAGGTCAGGGTACACCAAAGTTAGCCTTTTTCTAAATTGTCAAAAAGAGATGTCAAAGTTGAGAAACGGACTTTACTGTATAACAATTTTTTTCTTAGAATATGACCAAGAATCATATCCCAAAGTATGTAAAACGAATTACGGAACACCCTGTATATTTAGTATTATATACGGATATATATCACGAGTGTGAATCTTTATATTAATTTCTATGAATTGAATATATTTTATAACGTGGATAAATTAATTGGAGTTTTGGTTTATCGAGTTGTGATACGGTGGGGCCTGACTCTTAAGGTGTATTCCAAGGTGTTTTTTTTTTTTTTTTTAAAGATCAAAGGGTCAGATTGATTCCTTTCGGTACTATGAATATGAGAACAATCTTAAAGAGGGGGCAGTGTACAGTGTACACCCAACATTTAATACTAATTTCCTAATCGAAAACGTTTCCCTTAATAATAATAATAATATTTATTGTTCATCATAGTTTCACAGTAAGATAAATCTCATGGTTTGTGAAGGCTTTACAAAGTTAACAATGTTCAAAAGAAAAAAATTTTAAAATAAGTTACATTTGATTATTGCGAGAAAAAAGTGATAAAGAAAAATGAGAATAAGAAAAAGAAAGAAAAAAGAAAAAAACTGAGAGTATCGAAGTTATTATTTATGTATCACTGGCCAAGTGTTGAAAAAGATTTGTTTTAAAGGTGCTAGTGTTTGTGGCTCTCCTAAGTGTAATGGGTAATGAGTTCCATAAGCGAGCAGCATGGACAAGGAATGAGCGTTCGGACTGCAAGCAATAAAATCTAGGCTGCAATATAATAGCAGTTCTTCGTGAGGTAGCAAAATTTAGTCTGCTGTACAAATACTCTGGATGATGGGTATGCATAATATCGTACAAGAGTAACAATGTTCTGAACTTAATAAGGTTGTCGAACGTAAGACCCATAATCTGCATAGAGTAGCTAGATATGTGGTCAGAATAGCGTTTGTTAAAGATTTATCTTGCTAAATTGTTGTAAATAACGTTTAATTTGCGTCTGGTGTTGTAATCGACAAAGCAGAAAACCTCGCAACCATATAGTAGAACCGGTAGTAGGAGGGTTTTAACTAGTAGCATTTTAGTTTTAACAGGCAACGAATGTTGAGTAGACCACAGCAATCGGAGACCATTGTATACCTTTCCAATAGCAGTTACAACATGATCTGTCCAAGTAAGGGTATCATTGAAGATGATTCCTAGGTTACGTGCTTTGGTCACGTATTCTACGGATGATTGTCCTAGTCTTATCGAAGGAAAAGTAGATGTGTCTAGAGAATACTTATAGATGCATAGTGTCTTAGACTTCGCTGGGTTAAGTGAAAGATTGTGTTTAAAAGCCCACTGCTGAATGACTTCTAGGTCTTGGTTAACTAAATCGATGGTACTATTTATCATATCCAACGGACAGCACAAGAAAAGTTGAACGTCGTCAGCAAACATATGGACAGAGCAATGATTTACAAGTTGTGGGAGCTCGTTGACATATAGCGAAAACAATATTGGCCCGAGAATAGAACCCTGCGGAACACCTGCAGGTACTTTCAGAAATGATGACATTTGATTTCCCACTGCCACACATGGCTGACGGTCGCGTAGATATGAGCAGAGTAATTTGACCGCAAAAGAAGAAAATCCAAAATTATGCAAAAGTTTTTTACAGAGGAGAAGGTGATCCACCGTGTCAAAAGCTTTTGAGAAATCCAACAAAGTTAAGATAGTAGCACAGTTGGCGTCCATGCTTTTGCGAATCTCATCGACAACTAACAAGAGTGCGGTTTTGCAACTTCTTTTCGCACGAAAACCAGACTGAGCAGAACTCAACAGATTATTGTTGTTTAAATGCGCTTGCATCTGCTTAAGCATTGATTTTTCAAATGCTTTGGACAAGAAGGGCAAAATGGCTATTGGCCTGTATTCAGCGTTAGCCTGGTTTTGTGGTTTGGGTATAGGAAATATCTTTGCCTTTTTCCACGAAACAGGGTATTCACAAGTGGTTAAAATATGATTGTAAATATGAGTGATATGCTTGAGGATGAATGGGAAAAGAAGCTTTAAAAATTTAGGATTTATTTGATCCAAACCTATAGCATCTGACTTAATAGACAGTAGAGCTTCCACAACATCTTCATCCGTCAAGCGAGTAAAACAGAATTTTGTCGTGTTGCCATCATCTTCAATAGGTAGATCCGTAAAGAGTATTGAGTCGTGCCTTACAGCTGGCATAGCTGACACTGATACAAGTTTAGAATTTAAAACATTACAGTCGACATCAGAAGGTACAGCTAATCGCTGTTTACCATTTCCCAGTTTACGAAGCTTTTGCCAGAGATTTTTCCCAGACTGTGTTTCAGTATTCAAGTAACGCTCGTAGTACTGTCTCTTTGCAGCTCTTATTCGGGAAACGACTAAGTTACGAAGAGATCGATAGTTTTCGTAAAGCAACGGGATCTTATATCGCTTCCAACGATCATAAGCCATATCACGATTTCTGATCAGTCTCAATAATTCAGTATTAAACCAAGGAGGAGAGTTGGAAACTGGCGACCTGAGTCGTATTGGGACATGCTGATCAAAGAGTGTTTTAATGTTGCTTTCCAGAAATGATAACTGTTGGTTCATCGACACCATTGTATAGATATAATCCCAAGAAATCTGTGTAACATCACACGTTCAACCGAAAACACAAGCGGCAACACTATAATGGAATGGTATAGTGAAAGACGTTGTTTGTAACGTGACGAGTATGTGTTTAGAAATATACCGGGAGGAGAATGTATCTAGACATTATGGTTCATAGCAAAAATATCAGAAAGCTCTCGATGTTTCACACTTCTATATAAAGAGACCGCTGATGCAACCTGGAAGTCAGTTTTTATTAGAAAGTGATAGTGTGAATATTGAGTAAACGCGATTATTAGTCGAGTTGTATATCGAAAGTAGATATTGAATAAAAGTATTAGAATTTAAATAAAGAAAGGAAAAGTTTTATTATTGCGAACGATATAATTGATTTTATTTCTAGTTCAGATCATGACCCTGTAGCTGCAAGTTGACTTTTTTGAACATGCCAAACATATTCATTAAATGAGTGATAGTAAATATCTGTCATACAATTCTTCAGATTTTCTTTCTAAATCCTCCCTTTCTTCAGTACATTCTTCGGCAATTCCTGGCAGTACTTTGTTATAAAAGTCCTTGGCATCTTTTGGAACAGTAAAGAACTTCATTAGTTTCTTGACATCAGCCAGTTTTTTTTGTTCGCAGATTTGGTAGTTTTTTGGTCTTGTTTTTCGTTGGTCTTGTCTTATGACGTAGCTTCGTCAAGTATTAGTTAGTTCATTTTTTAGATTAAAAAAACACGTGGAATATCTCAACTAAAAAACTCACTAAGCAATTTTCATAAATAGTTGAAAACTTCTTTTTAAAATGTCTTAACCATAGTGGGGAGGCCGCTGAAGGTTTTGTTCGCAGATTTGGTAGTTTTTTGGTCTTGTTTTTCGTAGCTTAGTACCCATGCCCGTTTTATGTTAACGCTTTGACTTAATAAGCTTCTTAGCGTCTTCTTTTCAGCCCAGTCCTTTCCCAAAATGGCTGTACAATGATTCTTAAGAACAGTGCTGTTTTCTTCTGATAAAGTGATGACTTACTTCTCCCTATATACAGGGTGTCCCGTAGTTCGTGTTACATACTACGGCAAAGCATTCTGGGTCATATTCTAAGAATTAAAACCTTAGAGGAATAAAGAACAAGAGGGAAAACCATAACGTCTCTTGCACCGCAACTTTCATTTGTTTACATTGTTGTTTTTGTAACACGAGATCCATCTGCGATACACATATTAAATGAATTTACTAACACCACTTTATTTTGGGATCCCGAAACTAACACCACTTCATTTTGGGATCCCGAAACCAATTTCGGAGTCCGAAAATAAAGTGGTGTTCGTTTCAAATTATACTTGAATTATGTATAAACGTGTGCATGTACTTTCTAACAGGTCTTTAGATAGTGCATATTCTGAGAATGGTAGCATACGTCACCATTCAAAAATTTGCTGAAATAGAGTAAATATTTTTTTATCCACTTACCAACAGTTATTTCCAGAAAAAAAGGGTTAAGCTTTCATAATTTCATAATTTGCGAGTATTGACGCATATTCTGAAAACCCTTTTGGGACAGTCCGCACATGCACGCAAATAGCATGCGGACGACAGCAAAACCGCACATATATGTACGGCTTTTCGCACATTTTTTGTGACAGTATAAGTCCAATTGCAGAAAGAAAAGACTTCGAGGGCTCACAGCAAAATAAATCACACCGCACAAGGAAATCAGAATCCTGTATTCGAATAGTGAAGCACAATTGGACGCTAAATGAAATTAAAGCCTTAATTACTGCGGTGGAGAAGCGCCCTATGCCTTGGGATGCAGGTTCGGCAGAGTACATGATCGGAAAGCTTGATTTTTGGCGTGAAGTGGTTGACGAAATTGGCTTAGACGTTACGTTACTGTTAAGGAAGCCAAGTAGGGCTGTTTGCGTGTAATGTTCAAGGCAAATTTGGAAAAACTTCGCACCAAAAAGTCAGTGCAGTCACAAAACCATCCTCCGTGCAGTTTTTTAAACAAATGATGTTTTTGGAGGCCAATGATGTAAAAAGATCCACTTCATCTGTTTCGTCAATTGACCATGAAACTTTTTCTAAATTTTTTTTTTCTTTTTAGATAAACATGTGAGGAAGCTTTTTATCAAAGGCTGAGGTAGGCTCAGCGGATCCAAGGTCTTCTAAAGAAGCAGCAAAACTTTAGTTTAATGAAGTTAGTTTTATTTCCGATATTCAAAATTATAATTTTCTAATAATATTTTGTACAATGGTTCAAGTTTTCATAATCTCAATTCAGGTTTCTAGTTCTATTGCTAGGGGTAGATTCCAAGTAGGCCTCTTCGGATGAGGGGAGTTTCACTTGGGGTTCGGTTGGGTGTGGTCTAGTCCGGGATTTACGACCAGGTTCTCGTATGGTATCTTCAGGCCAATCAAATGATGGTCTCCTATCCTGGATTACGTGTGGATTGATCTTCGGGACACTCGGAGTACTGTTTTCTGTCCTTGGCTTCCAGTTCCTGGGCTCGGATTTGAGGTCACGCTGGGTTCTTGGTAAAAGTCTGTAATGATACTCGGAAACGAGAGTTAATGGTTGCTCTGAGATAACAGGAGCCACTAAATTCACAACGAGATAGCGTTGGACACTAAATTCACAACGAGATAGCGTTGGACACTAAATTCACACCGAGATAGCGGTGGACACTAAATTATCAACGAGATAGCGTTGGACACTAAATTCACACCGAGATAGCGGTGGACACTAAATTCACAACGAGATAGCGTTGGACACTAAACTCACAACGAGATAGCGGTGGACACTAAATTCACAACGAGATAGCGTTGGACACTAAATTCACAACGAGATAGCGTTGGACACTAAATTCACACCGAGATAGCGGTGGACACTAAATTCACAACGAGATAGCGTTGGACACTAAATTCACAACGAGATAGCGTTGGACACTAAATTCACACCGAGATAGCGGTGGACACTAAATTCACAACGAGATAGCGTTGGACACTAAATTCACACCGAGATAGCAGTGGACACTAAACTCACAACGAGATAGCGTTGGACACTAAATTCACAACGAGATAGCGTTGGACACTAAATTCACACCGAGATAGCGGTGGACACTAAATTCACAACGAGATAGCGTTGGACACTAAATTCACACTGAGATAGCGGTGGACACTAAATTCACAACGAGATAGCGTTGGACACTAAATTCACACCGAGATAGCGGTGGACACTAAATTCACAACGAGATAGCGTTGGACACTAAATTCACAACGAGATAGCGTTGGACACTAAATTCACACCGAGATAGCGGTGGACACTAAATTCACAACGAGATAGCCTTGGACACTAAATTCACACCGAGATAGCGGTGGACACTAAGTTCACAACTAGATAGCGTTGGACACTAAATTCACAACGAGATAGCGTTGGACACTAAATTCACACCGAGATAGCGGTGGACACTAAATTCACAACGAGATAGCGTTGGACACTAAATTCACACCGAGATAGCGGTGGACACTAAATTCACAACGAGATAGCGTTGGACACTAAATTCACAACGAGATAGCGTTGGACACTAAATTCACAACGAGATAGCGTTGGACACTAAATTCACAACGAGATAGCGTTGGACACTAAATTCACACCGAGATAGCGGTGGACACTAAATTCACAACGAGATAGCGTTGGACACTAAATTCACACCGAGATAGCGGTGGACACTAAATTCACAACGAGATAGCGTTGGACATTAAATTCACAACGAGATAGCGTTGGACACTAAATTCACACCGAGATAGCGGTGGACACTAAATTCACGACGAGATAGCGGTGAACACTAAATTCACAACGAGATAGCGTTGGACACTAAATTCACAACGAGATAGCGTTGGACACTAAATTTACACCGAGATAGTGGTGGACACTAAATTCACAACGAGATAGCGTTGGACACTAAATTCACACCGAGATAGCGGTGGACACTATTATATTCACCTGAAACCTTCCCTAGATGACCGCTCACTTGCCACGGTCGGCGCAGACTGATTTTTCATGTCTTGGCTTGGTCGTCATATACACATTTCGACGACAACCGGGTGTGAGTTGTAAAAATGAACGAACTCATAATGCCAAATTCCATTCACCGCATTGAAACTCAAGTGCCTGTAGTGTTGTTGTGTTGCATTGGGCATCGTATGATTAAGCTGTTTTCGTTGTGTCGTATTATTGATGTGGGGGTACATTTGTAATGGTTCATTACAAACAATTTACTTTTATTTTACAGGACTTTGCTGCCATCGTTGATGACGTGGTTATACAGATGATCTACCACTGTCAGAACTTGTAGTCGGCCAGCCGAGTCCCAGCTCCCCAGTTTTTTTCAAATTCTAATGAAAGCAATAAACAAATTAAAGGAGATGGTGCATATTTCTATGGAGCCTGGGCCCAGGGCGTACACCTATGAGACTAGTACCAAATGAAAGCTTACGTTCAGCCCAATCAGTCTGTCAATTATTTGTGAGTTCGGTCTTGGTGATTTTGAGATAATTAGACTTGAAGTGGAGCGCCGGAAATGGGAAAAATCTGACATTTCTGCAAATAATTACGTATATCTCGAAAAGTATAGCACGTAGGACAATGATTTAGGTATAATATGATCGATCATATGTAAAAATATCATTACATTTTTTGGAATGCCTTATATTTCGGAAAGACAGATCTAAAAGTTGTTTGAATAGAAACATTTTCGTTGACGTTTGCCAGCCAATATCTCGAAAAAATCAGTGATGACCTATATTTTTTTTGCACCACTTTAATCCTTAATTTTTAAGCTTTAGTTTGATATACAATTACGCTTTCATACATAAAGCATATCACGTACATTATACACAATTCCTAAAAAAAATTAAACAAAAAATATTTTCCACAGCAAATGCATTTTTTCATTTAATTTTTCGCAGTACCTACTCTGTTTTTTACAAAACATAAGACCGGAATACATATTAATGCTACAAATGAAAAAAAAAACTAATCTTCGTTTAGATCTATCAAAAAAAAAGCTGGTGCTATATTTATTGCTTCCTGGTGTCTTGCGTAACCCAAATACCATAAAATGCTCATGACATGAGCGCAACAACCAACAGTCCTCATTCCACCGAGACAGTTACAATAGTAAGCTTTTATTGCGTTTGAACTATGTGCTGCGTTTGCTTTGCTTTCCAGAAGGAACAGACTTATTCCCAACGGACTGTTTGGAAACATTAATTTAAATGCGTTTGCTTCGCTATTCACTAAGATATGGTAAGCTTTCATTTGGTACTAGTCTCATAGGTGCACGCCCTAGGCTCAAGTATGCACCACCTCCTTTAATCATAAATCATAAATATAAAACTTTTTGTTATGTTTAAATGTGAGCATACTCCATGTCTGTCACTACTGTCATTCAATATGGTCTTCTTCGGTGAAGTTAGGCGTGAACTCTTTTCGAATGTCTTTACTTTCAGATCCATGGTCTCGCGATCGTAGTTCCTCAAGTGGATACATTGTTGAGCTTTGAACATCAGCACGCCACTCACCAGGACTCACTATTTATTTCGACCCCTTTGGGCAGAATTATCGTAAGCGACATTTTATACAAAATGATTTTTTTTATAGAACTCCAAAGCTTACATTGTTTCGCAATTTTCTGCATTTTTAGTTTTATATTATAACTATTTTACGACAAGTTACTGCGAAAATAGATTTTATCGTAAGCGACTGACCTTTGGTACTTTTCGTTTGAATGATTTCGATACAAATTAAAAAAACCTTCTTCCTGTAAAACTTTCTTTTTGTCGCTTACGATAAAATGGCGGGAAGGGCTCGGTTTCTTTCAGCATCGTATTGGTCAAACGATATATTCGGTGCGTATTTCGATTTATTTGTGGAAATTAAGTAGTTGTGAAGCACGATGCAGAAGCCAGTCCTTTGTCCACACACAACGCATCCGTAACTGTTCCATATCCGATTCTTCGCGAACTTCATTTTTCTCTTCTTTTTCAATGCTATCCAAAACCAAAACAGCAATAGCAACCTACTTTCTTTATACCATTTTCAATGTAGTAAACAATGACAAAAAATGAGCTGAACACGAAAGTCAAACAATCTATTAAATAAACAGAGAGAACAGAGATGATTGATGTGCGTATTTTTCTGCATATCGTGTGAACACGTCGCACATCGACCGCAAAGTTTGCGCACTCATTTGCGTACACTTGATGTGCGAGCAAATCAACGCAAACTAGTGTGCGGCTTTTGGGACAGATTCTGCACATCGTCTGAACACCCGTATATGCGAGTTTGCGTACACTGATTTCCGTATAGCATTTGCGTTGAATTTACATCTTTTTATGTGACGTCAGAATCGCACATATGTGCGGCTTTTTATATGCCGTCTGCACGTAGCTTAAGGATTGGGAAACCGAATATACCTCAATAAAAATGTAATTACATCAACTACCTATTCGTCGAAAAAGTACTCTGGTACGAAAAAAAATTTGTTGA
>OX456987.1:7058920-7093920 GCA_949752695.1 Melanostoma scalare
ACTTAAGAATGCAGAATAAACTGGTAAATTGTAGGTAAGTTTACTTAATTCAAAAGTGCTATTTCCTTTTTTATTTCTGATTAAACCCTTAATACATTTTAAAATAAAAGCAAAAAAAATGTGCTTTTACTTAAGACTAGGGATATTCCATGAATTAGTGTTTGTAATTAGAAACGAATTTGAAAACATTTTCTTTAATGAATGTTATATGAGCAATCTAACATGATTATACTGAGGTCTTAGTGTTTCGTGTTTACATTTTTCATTTCTTTTTGTCATGTAAGTATTCAGCATACAAACATTTAATCTTACTCAATATCGTGAAATCGAAGGATTGCACGCCCAGGTATCTCGGAATTGCAAAGCTTTTGTACAACATCGGATGCTTGGTCACAAGGAAAAACTGAATATGGAGGTGGTTCAATCTAGAAAGAGGAGTAAGTATAGGAGTATAAGAAACTACTATGTTTTGTAGATTTTCTAGAATACATTACTTTCTGATTTGCAACCAATTCTACGAGATCACGAAGCTGTTGAACGCTGCCATTTGAGATTGGGATTATTTCTTGCTGGTTCTCACGTGAAAGACGATCGAATTTAGGGAGAAGTTTTTCAGCTACCTCTTCGCTAATTAATACAACGCCTCCCTAAATCAAAATTTTCAAAGAAAAATTAGAATGTATATGTGCTGAACTCTTCTAAAAAATTTCAATTTAAACCAATACGTTTAATTAGCATTTACAAATAAGAAAGTAGCTTAAATATAATGGTAAAACAATCATTAGTAAATATTTAATTTATAAATTGAGGAAAATGATATTTCGATATAAAGTAGAACTAAAAAGATAGATTAATAGAAAAAAATTTTAGTTAAAGAAGAGGTAAGACGATCAAATGCAAACTTTTCCTCATGACTGTTCAGATACATGCTTTCTATCCTATTTTTTGTTTTATTTTTCAAAGATATTAGCTGGCAGATCATTCCAAATTCTAGTAGTGTAGAAACAGAACACTCGTATTTATAATCCCATTCCAAAGTATGACTAAATTCAAACAGCTGTAAGAACAGTTTACAACTCCAAATCGTATTAATAAAAACTTCCATCGCTGTCTAAGAAATGTCTAACTTTAGACACCGAAATTGATCGTCTAAATTGTGTCTCAAGTGACATTTCATGAAACAAACAACATTTTTGTTCATGAAACAAACAACATTTTTGTTGAAATGTTGTAAAACACGATTGAAAGTGTTATGAGCAAAGAAATTAGATAAATTGAGATACAATCATCTTCTCAATAATTTTAACTATAAATCGCTCAAATGTGATCACTTTATTATACTTGGAGAGCCTACAAATATAAAGTCAAATCAGCTGTTTTGCGTTAGTCTAGTTCAAATCTTGTGCCACATTGTTTCACACGCATATCAAAAAACAAATAATGGTACTACACGGATACATCGTGAACCACACGACACCATTCTGTTTTTCATTCAAAATTGACAGAATCTAGGTATGTCTGTGAGTATTTGAGGGTTTATTTAGACAAATGTTGGAATGCGTTTATAAATACGAAGCTGGCTAAGGCTCAATGAGAAGGCTCAACTTCTTAGACACCGTCTACCTGAATAGCTGTCTAACAGTGTTCGACTTGAAACCGACGATAGTAATGTGGTAAGCAAACGAAAGGTTATTGTTCGGCAAAAGAACTACTGGTAAAATGTCTGTGTTATAGTTTGTATGAGAAATTAACATTAACTTTGTTCAAGGTACATTCACTGTAAGACTCTGTTCAAGAGACTATTTACTTATAGCCAAATAAACCCTCATTAACTCAACAGACAAGGTCTTCAATGCATCCAGGTGGTCGTGACAAATTAAACTGCACATTATTCGCTTACAAATGAGCAAGAGCACTCCTACATGCTTTCGGCAGATCATTCACATTCATACAAAAAAAGTATCGGGTCCAATACAGATCCTTGGGGCACTCCAGATCTTCGGTTTTGGTACCGGATTGAGCATCAATCACAACTTTCTGCGATCTATTTTCAGGTAATCTTTAATTGGGTTAACAGCCCTTTTACAAGCCAATGTAGTGTCGTAGCTAGCAGCATATGATTTGATGGTTAACTCTATCAAAGTCTCTTGAGAAGTCCAACAAGCAGAGCATAGTTAATTCGCCTCGATCAAACTTAAGCCTTATATCGTCCACTATTTTTGCAATAGCAGTAAAACATCTATGATTTTTCCTGAAACCCGACTGATGAGAATAAAGTTGTGTATTCTGACCAAGATGACCATCAATCTATTTCATCGTAACTTTTCATGACATTAGGCATGGTAAAATACTTACTTGTATAAAATCAGTAGGTCTTGGTACCCGTGGTGTTATTCTTGACACCTTCCACGTATCAGGAAAAGGTGATGCGGTAATGCAAAATATAATAACAAGTTTAAGAGAGCTAAGAAAACATGGTATTATAATTTTCGACAGTCTTAGTGGCAAACCATCCTCACCGGTAGCATCTAATTTGCAATGAATAAATTAACTTAACAATATCACTTTCATTTCAAATAAAAAAAAAATAGGGTGGTGCAACAGGCCGGGGTACAAGTGTAGGGCTTTGGCTTCTGTTGGGATTCCAACCACGAACCTCCCGCGTAACGTGAAAACATGCTAACCATCAAGCCACGGGTACCACTCTCATTAACAGTTTCAAAGGCAAATTCTAAATCTCGACCATACAAGAAAAAACATTTTGTTTTCCTATTCCAATGATACGTAAATTGACAGTCACTTTGAACGAAGGCGAGAATCAAGCTTAGAGGAAAAATAGTTTTTCTTAGCACTCAGAAAAAATAAAAAACTTTTTTTCATTGTCAAAATTTTCAAAGTTTTTCTTAGCACTTTTTGTCACCCGTGTGGGAGGTCGCATCAGAAAAAACTAAAAAACTTTTATTCAGAGTCAAAATTTTAAAAGTTCGAACGCCGTTTAAAACTGAAAATCTGACAACCCTAACACCAACTGAACTCAATTAAAATACAGTTTTTTAGATTAGTATCCCTATTAAAAATAAAGTCCAAAATTAGGTCTCTATCATCAGTATTGACAGAGAAATCGAATTTAATATAGATCAGGGTACACTAAAGTTAGCCTTTATTTAAATCGTCGAAAAGCGATGTAAAAGTTAAGAAGTGGACTTTAATGTGGAATTTTTTTTTTCTAAAAATACTTTTTCCAAGAATCACACGAATCAGCGCACACATGAAGGGTTAATGAGTACTTTTATAATGTTTAGAACACTGTGGGAGCATTAAGAAAAATAGGAGAGGACGTAATAGGAGTGGTACCCGTAGCCTGATGGTAAGCTTGTCTGCCTGTCCCCTCCATTCCCTCACAAGGCATGGCTGTGGAAAATGAGCTAAGCCCTGGGACTCCTGGTTCTTTTGCACCACCCTATTTACTATCTATTAGATCAATTTTGGGAATTGAACTCTTACGCGATGTTGAGCTTGGAAAACGTAAAGCAATAGATCTGCAACTTAATCAGCAGAAAGAAAAAGCGAAAAAAGAAAACTATGAAAGACTGAAACCTATAGCTAGAACTATTGTTTTGTGTGGGAAACAAGGAATTGCTCTTCGTGGTCATAGAGACGACCGACGGACCTTTGTTTCAAGAATGGCCAAACACTAACAACGAAGCTGATGAAAGAGAAAAGTTGAACGAAGCAAATTATCGGGCTTTTCTGAGATATCGAGCTGATAGTGATCAACTTTTGAAGGAAAATCTTTTGTCGTTACCAAGAAATGCAACATATTTGAGTAAAACTATTCAAAACGAAATAATCGAGATCTGTCACAAACTGATAAGAGGAAAAATTCTTAATTGAGTTAATGGAGCCAAAGGATTCTCAGTTTAAGCAGATGAATCGACTGATATATCAAGCATAGACAAATTTTCTATTTGCATCCGATACTTGGACACAAAATCGAATATCTGTGAAGATTTTCTTGGATTTGTGCCAGTTACCAGCCTGTCTGGACGAGGTTTAGCAGATTCAATCAGAAATTATTTACATGATGTTGGCGTCGATTGCTCATATATGTATGGCCAAGGATACGACGGAGCTCCGGCAATGAGTGGCCAATTCAATGGTGCACAAGCTCATCTGAGATCGTATTTCCCCCTAGCAATTTATGTACATTGCGCTGCACATAGTTTTAGTTTGGCAGTTAATGCAGCATGTGAAGTGCCAGGAATCAAAACTGCGTTAGGAACTATCGGAGCGATTGAAGCATTTTTCACTGGCCTAAAAGACAAGACGTTCTACACCAGAAATTTCAAAAATGACAAACAAAAGTGAGCAAAAAAAAAAAACAAAAGTTGAAGTTGAATTCTACCGGGCTCAGTCTCATGAAGCAGTTGGAACGTATGTTGAATTGCAACCGGCTGTTATTGAATCTTTGGAAGAAATCAAAACGTGGAAAGATCGAGATACTTCGAAAAAGGCATTGAACGCGATTTTGACGGTTGAATTCCAAATCGCCTGTTACATTTTGGAATTAGTTAATTCGATTGTTTTGCCTTTGAGTCGGGAATTGCAATCTAAAAACCCAGATCTGGTTGAGGCTACTAAGCTGGCAGATGACGCTTTGAATGAATTTACGTACAAAAGCGAAAACGCAGATTCTACTTTTCACGTTACTTATGAACAAATGAACATGTTGCTAAAATTTGTTCTGAATACGAAATCACAATGAAATTGCCACGCGCACCGTTGCAATCAACAAAAAAATCCTTGCAACGTTCAAGCAGAAATTATTGTACACTACTACAGAACTTCTTTCTACATTCCGTTTCTTGATACGTTAATTTCTCATCTCAAAAGTCGGTTCTCGGAACACAAATCCATATTCCAAAGTTTCGGGCAACTGTTTCTTAAACAAGAATTTAATGAAAAGAAATGCGCTGACCTCTACACATTTTACGAAAATATATTGGATTGTTCTAAAGAAAATTTGGGCTAAATTGTTTCAAGGAAGGATTGCAACTGGTTATTTCAATAGAGCACTGTTATTGAAAAAAACGATAAAAAACATCACAACAGGTAACATTTCGACGATGGTCAAGAGAACTAATCTTTTTTTCGATTGATGACCTATCAGCCAAAGCGCTCTGTTTTGTACACTATAAAACAGGCCCAAGTATGTTTGAGGAGTGCCTGGCCATATATGGGAAATGGGAGTTATACTCCAGTTTTCGTCGGGTTTAGGCTTTATAAAATATAGCCACATCAGAGGGGGTGAAGAATTCATTGCACCATCATAAGATGCCTATTTTTCCAAATTTTTTGCTACTTCAAATATGTGGTTATATGCAGTTGAAAAAGCAAAAGCAGACACCGAGGAGTTCCTGAAGCCTATGTGCGAATAATTATGGACATGTACGAGGGAGCAGTTACAAAAGTGAGATGCCCAGCTGGAGTCACCGAAGAATTCCAAATAACAGTAGGTGTACATCAGGGAAGTGTCTTGAGTCCACTGCTCTTTATTGCTGTTCTGGATTATTTGCTCGAAGGAAAAGTAACGGACAATAAAGTAAAACAATTATTCTTTGCTGACGATGGAGCCATCATAAGCGAGGATCCTACATCCCTGCAACGAGCACTTGACGTTTGGATTGATGTTCTGGAAGGAAATGGGTACCGTATTAGCGCTAAAAAGACTGAATACCTGTGCTGCCCTTTTTCTGATCCAGACAAGCCTATTCCAGACATTTATTTGAATGGAAATGTGCTTCCCAAGTGTGAAAAGTTTAAATATCTGGGATCTATGATCAATAGTGAAGCAACTTGTGATGACGACATCAATCATCGAGTAAGCGTAGGGTGGATGAAGTGGCGAGAAAACTCCACTATCTTCTGTGATCGAAAAATGCCCCCTAAGCTGAAGGGAAGACTCTACACAGCAGTTGTCCGTCCAGCTCTGACATACGGTTCACAATGTTGGACAATGTACAAAAAGTATGAGAGCAAATTGACGGCAGCCGAAATGAAGATGCTTCGGATGACAGCAGGAGTAACAAAGCTTGATCGAATTAGAAGTACTAAGATCCGTGGAAGCCTTCATGTCAAAAGTACCATCTTGGACAAAATTCAGCACGACCGGCTCAGTTGGTATTGTCATGTTCAAAGGAGAGATCCGCAGAACCCCGTCCAAAAGGCAATATCGTACAACGTTTCAACAAATTCGCGACGAAAAAGAAAAGGCAGGCCAAAACACTCCTGGTACAAGCAAATGCAAAAACAGCAGCATTTGGTTGGCCTCAGACATGGAACAATCCAAAAACGGGAGGCTTGCCGACGCTTTCTGAGGTCAACGCGGCGCACCCCACAGGCGGATCACTAGTGTGAAGCAGAGTTCGTTCGTTCGGCTCTTCAGAGTACGGTATGATCAAGAATATTCAAAGCTAAGTAAAATACAAGCCGGTGTTCCACAAGGAAGCGTCCTAGGACCAACCCTGTATCTGCTATATACAAGGGATATTCCAGTGGATAACAACACCATTATGGCTACTTTTGCAGATGACACTGCAATTTTGGCATCCAGTAAGTGCGTCGTCAAGGCTGCTGAGAAATTGCAAAATGCCGTCGACACCGTTAGTGATTGAACCAAAAAATGGCGTATCAAGCTCAATGAAGCTAAATCTGCACTTATAAACTTTACAAATAAAAAGTTAAGCTACGTACAAATATTCATCAACAATCAAGCTGTACCTTACGCCAATACGGCCAAATACCTTGGGATGAATTTGGATGCAAAGCTAAAATGGAAAGAACATATCAAAAAGAAAAGGGAAGAGCTCAACTTGAAATATAGAAAAATGTACTGGTTACTCGGTAAAAGTTCTGACTTATCTGTCGAAAATAAAATAATGCTTTATAAACAAGTGCTTAGACCTGATTGGACCTATGGAAACCAATTTATTCTTGACTATTAATGTTTATCGTCTAAACACCATTTCGGGACAACCAGTCCCATGTAATCCCAGCAAATGTATGCAAATGGTTTGCGGACGACTGACTTGAGAAGCATAAACCGGACATAATTGAGCGGTTTTTTGCATGGCTTAGACTGCAAACACCCTTGCACAATTTTTTTGGCAGTTTGCGTGCATTTGCTGGCATGTTCGATCGTCCCAACCATTTGCGTTGACAATAAAACAGGACAACGCAGATGTGTGTATTTTAGGCAAATCAGTAGTGGTTTTGAACTATAGTTTGATCGGTTATCAATTGAAAAAAAAAGTTGTAAAATGAAAAGTGAGGTGTTGGCTGTAGTCTGTTGAAAAAGTATATCTCATGAGTGCTTTTTTTGACTCGAGTCATTTTGAGACCATTTTTGAATTTAATCGATCAAAATTACATTGAAAACAACAATTCGAAAAAATCGGCATTTGCAGCACATGCATCAAGAACAAAATTTTATCAATCATCATGATGTTCGCCATGTATCAAGCGTCTCAGATGGAAGAAAGTTCGATGCCATCGAAAGCTTTTACCTACAAACAGACAACTCTGCATTGAATGCTGACATTGACTCTATATCTTTTGAAAGAGTTAGTTGGAATATAGTTTAGATTGATATTGTAATAATGCAGCTTTTTAGTGCATGCATGATAAAAAGTAATTCCAGTTTGTTTACCTTGCTCCTTTTAAGGGCTTTGGCAAGGCGGCTGGTTTAACTGAGTGTTTTGATGCTTTCGCAGAATTTTATGTGAGTTTATTCTATGATCTACGAATCAACCATTTAAAGCCTTTCTGCTTTGATCGGTACAGTTTCCAATTGGCCTCTGATTTGGTTTTGAGAGACCTACTCTATAGTTCAGGGTTCCACCAAGACACCATAGGTCTACAAGGCATTTGTCTAGCAGGACATTCCAGCTCAAAGCTTCTAGTAAAGGCACAATTAACTTAAAGAACTGTGTTTTCAAAGTTCTGCGTTGTTGAAAGATTAAGTTTAGATGTGGCGAAATCACCGAGCTCATCATTGAAAGTGTTCAGTTGGTTTTTGGGATTCCTTGTTTCTAAGAATAGACATCTCATTCGTTAGAAGGAATTGGATGTATGTATGTGTTAGTAAGTAATCTCTTTGGCATATCTGTTAGATAATATCTAAATCAGAGGCCAGCATTTGGTGCTGACCTAAGCAGTAGCCGCAACCAAGTTTTGACCAGAAAATTGATCTAGTTTAGTTGCAAGGGAGCTACCAGCCCCATGGCTCCCGGATTGGTACGAGAAGAGATTTACTTACCAAAAAGTCAAAACATGGTGTTCGAACACAGACCAAGACACAATTTTTTTTAAGAAAAAGGAAATTATAAATTATATGGAATAGTTGGTCAATGAAATGAGATGAATGAGCAGTAACCTAATATTGTTTGTATGTACATATATCTTACAAAATGTAATATGAACTATATTTCTCTCACTTCTTCTCATTCACTCATACTTATAATAAAACATACGAAACTGTTTCTTTATGGAATTCTCAGTTAGTTAATCAACTCATTCAATCATATCAGCTTTGTTACTCAAAGTGAACATAAAATATATCACCTAATGAATGAAAAATCGATCAGCAAATCTCACCTTTGACAAGCAGTTCATAGAGCGGTGAAGACTCCTTGAAGTAGTCCCAAAATCTATAACAACATCAACAGGGCCTCCACACACATTTTTTGTTCTTTCAATCAGTTGTGGCTCGTATAAACATTCATTCCATTGAACAACGTTGACACTATAAAAAGATCCATGAGCTATGGAAACATAAAGCGTGAGTTTTCAATTTGACTTACTTTTTGATTTCTGTTGCCAAACGGAATCCTTCATCCCTTAAGCTGGCCACTGTTATGTCGACTAAGTTATTTGCTCCTGAAGTAGCAAAGTGATATGACGCAATACGTACAGCCCACAATGCCAGACCACCGGTGCCAACAATCAAAATTTTGCATTTGCCATCCCTCTCGTTGTTCTCCTTCCGCTGCTTAAGTATTTGAACAACAACTTCGTGTGCTTTAAATACTGCGTTCATTGCCAATAAAGCGCCTGTCGGCAACATTGCTGCCACACTTATAGGCAGTTCGTTTGGAATTTGGACGATATACTTCAGATCGGGAACAACCATTAATTCGGCATACCCAGCTGGAGCTTCATCAAATGGATAAACAATAACACGTTGTCCAATTTGAAGACCACAATCTGGATCGACTTCGTCACCTAGACAATCTATAACACCAGCAACTTCAAAGCCAGGGAAAAGTGATCCTTCTCTGATCCCCTGATGGGCTGGTGATGACTGTTGGGTTGCGGTTGTAGATGTTGTAATATAATCATTCAATTCAGTCGACACTGATGGCATCGAAGAAATTGATGCAGATCGATTACGCTTGTAGCATGCACCAGCGCAGACAATCTTAATACGAGCCCCTTTTGCTGGTGTGTCCTGAATTGGGACGAAAAAGTTGAAAACACAATTTTTTGCAACTGACCCGGGTGACTCAATGGACACCTGACGACACAGCTTATTCATGTTGGTATGCTCGCTCCTAAATAAAAAAAAAAATAAAATATTAAGTTATATATCTTCATACATCATTTCTGGTAAACTTAAAAGTAGTGAAATCAAAGATTACTTCAACCAAAACCTTCCAAAAAGGAAACAGGTCAAATTTATAAATAAGTAAGGTTAAAATAACTGTCAGGAAAACATCTGACACAATGAGAACAAAACTAGGCCTTTGTGATACCATATGAAGCTTGCAAGGGAGTCGTTACTTAACTAAACTTTTAGAATAAATACAATTTACCTTAAACTTTTAGATTTGGAGCTTTAAATAAAGCAACAGAGGTGAAGGGTATCTGTGTTCAACAGATCGCTTGGATCATCGTGAAATTCTTCCTCCTCGTCTAAGCTGGGTTTAATGGGGTGTCTATAACTATGAGACAATGTCCGGTAATGAGACCGATTACGGAGAACAATCTGCTTGTGCAAGTTTTTTGATTTTTTATCGAATTTCACTTTCTTGAGAGTGAGTGAAGTGAGTCATCACTTTCCATTGAAAATCAATAAATTCAGTCATATCTGCTTTGTTGCCACACAAGTAGTGGTGTTTCTTCACCTGTTGTTTTTTTTACTCAAGGAATCTTTCTTAAGAAAGTTTGCATTTAGAAATTGGTATTCCAATGTTCAAAATGCTGATTGAGATCGGTAAATCGGTAACATTTCTGGTTCTATTGGTGACGATAGAGGGCGATTACTGAGTTCGTTGGAACTGCGCTGAGTGATTTGAGGGCTGATTGGCTGTCTGAGAAAATGCCTATATTCACAGAGAATTTCCGAATTTCAACTTGGAACACGCCACAGTGGTTTGGAAGGCAGAATGATACACTTACTTTTAATCTGTCTGAGTACAATTCACAATCAACCCCTTCTTCGGTTTTTGAATCATCTGTATAAAAATGAATTGAATCATCATGAATCGTTTTCCCAAAATGTTTTCGGTGAAATGGGTGACTTGGGATTGATCAGAACGAACTATGGATTGTTTAGTAACCGATGTTGTTATTCAAGCCGCGTTTTCATATCTTTATTTGCATATTTGATTTAAATGCTATCGATTAGTGACAAGCGATGAAAACAATCGAAAACTATTGTTTGTGATTCGTTTTGTGAGAAAGTGTATTACAAAGTACAAAGTACCAAAACCACCCAACGATCCAGGGTTTATCGAAGAAGTTGAGGCAACTATACGACAACTGCATCAAACGGAAACTCAAGTCATGTTATTCAACGATGACAACCTTGCATGTGACCCGGTACCTGCAGAAAGCTTCACAAATCCAGAAGAAGTAGCTGAAATGATCCACGGCGGACGACCTAAAAAATCATCCGGGCCTGACAAGATCTCCAACTACATCATATGAAGGTTTCCCCAAGACCTGATGCTATTCATGGCAATCATATTCAACAACTGCATCAACAACTGCTATTTCCCAAAGAGATGGAAGACTGCAAAAATCGTGCCAATCCCCAAGAAAGCTGATAGAAGTACTGTCTCTGGATATCGTCCTATCTCATTATTGAACAACACCAGCTAATTCCTGGAGGGAATAATTCTCCGGAGACTAAAGGCATTCTGCAACCACAACAACATCATCCCAAGTATGCAGTTCGGGTTCCGGGAGAACGACTTCACCCTTCATCCGATCTTGAGGTTTCAAAAGGACGTCGTAAGGACTCTAAACAGCTACCAGGTTGCTGTGGGATGCTTCCTTGATATCGAGAAAGCATTTGATAGCATCTGGATCCAAGGGCTAGTTCACAATCTAGCTCTTCTTAATTTTCCAGGTACATTAATCAAAATAATTTTCAGTTTTCTCAATTGCAGGTCATTCTTCGTCCAAATTGAAAACAGCCAAGAAGCAACCAAATGTATCAGAGCAGGAATAGCTCAAGGATCAAAGCTCAGGCCCTACATCTACAACATCTTTACCTCAGATCAGTCATTGATGATGATTTCACCCTTTAATTTTTTCCAAAATTTGATCGAATAAAACAATAAAACGGTTCTATGGATTGAATCGAAACTCTGTAAGGTTTTTGTGGGCATATTTAACTGTAAAAGGCACGCTTAACATGGCCGGTTTTCTTGACAGATCCAACTCGGTGCTTGATTGTCCCGAAACACACCAAAAGCCCATTTTTCTTAATTTCTTAAATTAACGTACAGACTAGAAACAAAAATTTTTTTTCAAACAAACTAAAATGATTTTTGTTGGAAATTTGTTCAAAATTTCAAAACCCTCCTTTTTTTTTTGTGCAAACACCGGTTGCTGAGATATTGATGGTTAAAGAAAAACAGACCCTTTTTCATTCAAATATCGATATCTCAGTGAGAACAGGTCGAATCGAACTTTTTAAAAAAGCAAGTTCAAGCTAAATAAACAAGCTATTCAGTCCATATAGTGATTAAGTTGAAAAAAAATTTCCAAGTTCGTACACCAAAAAAAAAAGAACCAAAAAAATATCGAAAAAATTTTGTTCTCAGTATTCATTAGGACTGAACGAACTACGTTGCTGGAAAATTTTTTTATAATTAGATCTCAAAATAAGAAGCTTTGATCTTCAAAATGCTATTTTTGAAATTCATGTACGACCACTTTTAAGGGAATTACAACCACTTGAAAAACCGCAAAAAATTTCGAGTTTTTTTTATCCCTTAATTTTTTCCCTTAGTTTATATATATGTACCCGCACAATAAAAAAAATTTAAGCAGGAGAAGTAGGAGAGACCAGTCATCAACTAAGCAGCCCAGTCTGGTTTACCATCTCGAAGACCGCGATGAAGGAGCTTCTAGTTTTCGAAAGGAAGATTCTGATATTCTGCACCGGTCTCACTTTCAACCACCAGCGCCAGAGACCAGAGACACTACAGTAACTAGCATGTGTACGAGACCGCCAAATGACTTCAACCAATACGTCTTAACGACAGTACTGAAAGCCACTGCAGCAGATATCAACAACCACCCGAATCGTTTGGTGAGAATGATGACCAGTGAGAACTGACACCCTGATCCAAGCGTGACGAACACTTTGGACGAATAAACAATGCCACCCAACGACGAAGTCAACAACTTCTACGCTGACCTTGGGTCAACATATTTCCGTGGCTAAAGCCACCCCACAACCTCCCAATGGAGAGGGACACCAGCGACAACCGGGACAGAACATCGCGATATAACCCAAGTCAGCTGACCTATAATTAAGGGTTTTCTTTTGCATAATATTAAGTTATTATTTTAATTCTAGACAATGAATTTGATTAGGCTCCCTATGTGCCAACATTTCTAGACCATCATTTTTTTTTTTATTTTTTAAATATCTAGTATAAGTATCAATTGCATATATATAACGTTCAGTAAAAAAAATTAAGTAAGCGGAAGTTAATAAGTTGGGAAGTAGAGATACCCATCCACCACCACTCACCCCCACCCTACAGCCACAAAAAAACACTACATATCTGGAAGATACCTGACCACAAGATGCTTTGGCAGCAGGAGTAGCAAAGCTTGATTGTTTTAGAAGTACCAAGATCCGAAGAAGTCGTTCACGTCAAAAGTACCATCTTGGAAAAATAAAGCACGACCGGCTCACTTGGTATTTTCATGTTCACAGGAGAGATCCAGACCCCTCATGTTCACAGGAGAGATCCAGAGAACCCTTTTAACAATTCAATATCATAAAACGTTAAGACACGATCGTGAAAAAAGGTACAAACAAATACAACGAAATCTGCACTTGGTTCGTCTCAGACATGGAACAATCCGAAACCGAAAGGTTTGCTTACTCGTTTTGAGATAAACGCGACGTGCGCCACTAGTGAATTTGTGGTTGAAGCTATTAAGTTAGAGAGCTGTGATCCTTTCGACACGGCACACGTTATCGAATAGCTGTTACCGAATTTGGTATTACCGTTCACGTTATCGAGCAATCGATTACCAGAATTGATATTGATATTCTCAGTGTGTATATTTTTCTTATATTTAACTAGACACCAACCGAATCTTTAAAAAACATCCCATCCTTTCAAACCGACTACTTTCGTTTTCTATTTACACATCAACCATAGGACAATCGCAACCGTCTAAGTATCAACTAACGAGATTTATCTTAACAACATCACTCGAGTGCATTCAACTTTCAACGTTTTAACTTTCCGAAATTATCGCTAAATATGGTTGCTCACTCACGCGATCTCAGATGCCACTTATTCACTAGTTAACGTGAGCTGCTATTCGGCCCACCTTACTATTCAAAACAAATTATTGTCCTATGAGCAAGTACTGAAACTAGTTTGGACATATATTGGGCGGGTTCAAGACAAATTTCGAAAGTTCGAAGAGACTTGTCAGTCCATGAACGACTATCTGAACTTTTTTTTTGTCTTAAAGTGAACTGTGATTCACCTCTCGATTCTACATAGTTATTAGTAAAATTAATTGTAAAACACAGATTTTTTCAGTTTGACTTCCAAGTGTTTCCATGTTGAGCAGTTTTAAAATTACATTCTTTTTTTTTAAAATCGTGTGTCAAAAATGTATTTTCTTTGTTGATAAGCTCACTATTAAAATTAATTTACAAAACAGAATATCCAAACACCAATTATCAATTTCAATTCAACAAATAAGCGAAAACTTGTAGAACAAAAAACTAACCCAAGAATACCGAGTAAAGTTCGATTGTCATGTATGTTGTTTTTCTTATTTTGACAACTAAAATCTTAAGTTTTTCAGCCAAGTTTTTCCATCTGAAAATCTATGTTCGAAAATCTGAAAGTCTGAATGTCATCTGAATTGTCATCTGAATTGTCTTTCAGATGATATCTGGAACTTTTTACATGGGAAAAGTGACAGAATCTTAAGTTAAGATTTTCGAACATAGGTCCCAGGAACGCGGCCATTGCCCTCAACTACGGGGTTGTACAAAGAAAAATACATAATATGTTGAATCCATCAAAAAGTGTCAAAGTGCAGTAGGGTAAAAAATGCCCCTTGAATATGAAAACCAGCGATCTACCCTCAAATTGAAAAGATTGCAGAAGTAGTTAAAAAGCACTATCCATCAAACAATGAGCGACTGCAAAGTCATACCAGCTCCAAAATACATACCGTCTTAAATGCACAGACAGTGTCTGGAAGAAATTTAGAAAAACCAAGCCAAATTATCTAATGGGCTAAAAGCTATGGGAAAGTATTGCGATGATATGTTCCCGATTTACCGGTGGTTTTACTGCGGTAAGATCCTTGGTTCTGATTATTATTGAGTGATTTGGATCATCAGAATTATATTAATTGAGGAAAAGCTCAACGATAGATAACAAAAACACTTTCGAAAACAATAGAAGCTACATACTATCTTGCAAAGTATTAAAACATATTTTTGTCAAGCACTACAATTGAAAATAACTATAATATAGGTATTTACCCTTGAGAATACATAAGAAACATAAAACGATATCTATGTTTTATTTTAATTTTATTTCAATAAACTCCTTTGTTTTCACTTGTTCACTGTTTGTTAAAGTTTGTTGAATTTAAACTTCCAGTAGATGCTCTATTATGTGCGCTCGTTGTATAGTGTTAATTTGTTTCACGCTTGCTACTCAAGTTCAAAAAATACAATTCTTTTATTTAATATTCTCTAATAATAATATTGTCTCGCCTGGAAAGCCTTCAAAGATCAACGGTTGAAATAATTAACTCAACTAAAGTCAGATTAAAAAATGCTTTAAAGTTTTATACTTCACTTCACAATCATGCATAAAAAAACCACTCAGCACACTTTTACCACCCTTGAGTTTTTCAATTTCAAAATAAGAAGTACTCTTGGAAAGATATGAGTATCCAGAACTATTTTAGATCACTGTCTTCAAAACAAAGCAATGTGGAAGTTACTTCTACGTAAAAAACATTTAAAGCAGAAAGAAATAATGGAATTGGGTTTTATTGTTTTTTTCTCGTTAGGTTGGGTACTTGATTATTAAGAAATATTAAAGCAAAGTATATCAAATATTTTGTACACAAGAAGAGATACAAAAATATTTTTAACTCCTATTCAATACGTAGTAGTGATTTCTGATTTATCTTATCTGCTTCTTTTTTCAATGAAAACAAAGGCCAAGAAGAAAACTGTGTAGGTATAGGTAGGTATGCCTATTATACACTGAAAGTATTTCTCTTCGAATTTGTAGGCCACAAGAAAGAAATATAAATTTTTTTCCATTTCAAATATTTCATATAATGCAATTCTTTTTTTTTTTTTCTGAATTTTTAATTTTTTTCAATACACAGGGTTTTCTAATAGGAGGTGTTATTTTGAAGAGCTGTATACAGCTGTCACTTTTGAAGATGTAATTTTTTGACATTTGACAAGTAGAAACTACGCCTTTAAAAAAAAATGGAACGTTATACGCTTCCACAACGAAATGAAATAATTAAAATCCTAACTAATATTATAAATGTGAAAGTAACTCTGTCTGTCCGGATTTATATGTTACCGTCTCTCGCCCAAATTAATGAACAGATTTAAATGAAATTTTGTGCAGAGATAGTCTAGAAATTAAGGAAGGTAATATGTTTTATATTTTATCCCTATATTCCCATGGGAACTAGAACGCATACGGGAACTTTGATACTACAGCACCGATCTCAAAAATTCTTCCACCGTTAGAATGCTACACTATCCCCGAGTAACATAAAATAAATACTCCCACGGGAATGGGAGTCTTATATTATAAATTAAGTCTGTATGTCTATTTATTTATTTTATTTATTTACAGAGAAATGTAACCAACAACCGCCCAAGTTACACTGGTAAACACTGTTTTTGTCACATGAACTTTGTTATGATTTTTATTTATGTTGGTGTAGCCTTATTAAAAATATATAATAGTTTTGCTTCTATCACATCCAGTTTTCTTGTGACAGCTAAATATTAATTTCTGACCTCAAATGTTACTTCGTTTACATAACTGCATTTAATCTACTGTGTAAATATTGTGTTTGCCAAATTACATTTTATCTACGTTAGTTAGATCGTAAATATGTCACGAAAGTGTTTGAACAACCCGGACATTTTTTGTTAAGAGGGTGGAGAACTAACTTTTACATCTCAGCGTCGAAATTTCACATCACTAATTGAACAATGTTATTTAGTTTATTTTGGTTTTCCTGTGAGGAATCAAGACAAATCCTGGGTTCCACATAAATGCTGTGTAATGTGTGTGAGGCTCCTTTTAGGTTGGGCTAAACAAGAACCTAGTCATTTATAAATAAATAGGGTGGCGCAACAGAGCGAGGAGCCCCTGGGCCTAGCGCATTTCTCACAACCATCCCTTGTGAGGGAATGGAGGGGACCTACAATTTTCTGCCGGTTCCGAACGGCTAATCGAGAAAGCGCTTTTCATGACAATGAATACTAACGGAGGACTTGCCAGTTCCTCGCGAAAGGCGATACCCGTAGAAAAAACATTTTTGCCTCTGGTGGGATTCGAACTCGAACCTCTGGATTAACAGGCGGACATGCTATCCATCACACCACGGGTCCTAGTCATTTGCAATTTGTTATACTAATGATTTGGACGGAACCAAAGGATCATGTTAGTGATTGTTATTTTTCTTTGACTCAAACAAAAAGCATTACTACCAAATCCAAACACACTATCCAGTATCCAAACTTGTCTTCGGCCAAAAGACCCATCCTGCCTGTGCCGATGCCTCCAAATCGACCGAGAAGTGCGAATTCTAGTCCGGAATAAGTTCTCAGTCAGCATGATAAGGTATCTCAAGAACCGTCCACTTCAAAAGAACCGCACTTATTGACAAAAAGTGATTTAAACGATTTAGTACGTGTTTCGAATCGGTCTAAAAAACAGGCTGAGCTTTTGGGGTCTCGATTAAACGACTGGAATTTACTTTCTCCTAGTACAAAGATTTCTTATTTGAGAAGCGTTATCAATGGAAATGGAGTCCAAGAATGCTAGCAGACTATTGTTGTAGACTTAAAAGGGACCTACCCAGTGGCGGATCCAGGATTTGGGCATGGGGGGGGGGGGGGGGGGGGGGGGTCCAATACTCAAAATTTTATTTATATATACACCGAAAGAAAAAACCTTGGTTGATTCAAACATGTTTCATTGCTAATCAACAATTCATCTAAAATTGTGAAATTAACCAAGTTTCGTGATGAATACAAATAAGAACGCATTTTCAAATCAAGTATGCTGCCGTGATCAATTTTTTTCAGGTAAGTATCATAAAAATGTATAAATTAAGTATGCTCGTAGTTGATTTGAATATTTTCTAGTTTTTAACCAACAACGTGATTGTTGATTTCATACTTGATCAACAACAAACATATTTAACTAACAATTAAGGCTGAAATTACAAAAACTATCACGTTTGTGATTGAAATACCAAATACACTGTTGAACTATCACCAATATGTTTGATTAACAATGTTCATACTTCTTTAATCAATAAAGAATAGTTAAAGTATCAGTAACATTTTGAATTCCAATATTTTTCATACTTAAGCCCACAGAAAACGTGAAGTCGCATAAGGGAACTTCAATTCATTATGATAAGTTTCGTGACCATTTTATCTTAAGGGATAATTAATTATTCTTTATTGTTGATCGTGAGAATTCAGCCACGTTTTTATTTGCTCAACAGTTTTAATGTAAAATTTCTATGATAAATGCTTGAATTGAAGTTTGACTTATCAAATGTATAGGTCAAACTTCAATTCAGGCATTTATCATAGAAATTTTACATTAAAACTGTTGAGCAAATAAAAACGTGGCTGAATTCTCACGAACATATACTTGATCAACAATGTTCATATTTTACCAACAATTCAGAATTGTTGACGAAACACAAACGTTGTTAAAGAATCATGGACATGTATGTTTCTAGTATCACAACCGTTGTTGGTTGACAATGAAATTGAAAATGACGTTGTTGATTTGAGCAATGAAAATTGTAGCATTTAAATAAATAAAATGAAAATGCCAGCTTGTTCAATTTAAGTATGTTCGTGCTTGACGCAAAAACAAACAAGCTTCATGTTTGATTTTACCAAGGTTTTTCTTTCGGTGTACGAGGTTTAGCAGATTCAATCAGATATTATTTACACGATTTTGGCGTCGATTGCTCATATATGTATGGCCAAGGATTCGATGGAGCTCCGGCAATGAGTGTCCAATTCATTGGTGCACAGGCTCATCTGAGATCGTATTTCCCCCTGGCAATTTATGTACATTGCGCTGCACATAGCTTTAGTTTGGCAGTCAATGCAGCGTGCGAAGTGTCAGGAATCAAAAATGCGTTAGGAACTATCGGAGCGATTGAAGCATTTTTTTCACTGGCCTAAAAGACAAGACGTTCTACACCAAGAAATTACAAAAATGACAAACAAAAGTGAGAAAAAAATACAAAAGTTGAAGTCTGTTTGTCCTACCAAGTGGGCTCAGTCTCATGAAGTAGTTGGAACGTACGTTGAATTGCAACCGGCTGTTATTGAATCTTTGGAAGAAATCAAAACGTGGAAATATCGAGATACTTCGCAAAATGCATTGCATCTTTTGACAGCGATTTCGACTGTTGAATTCCAAATCGCCTGTCACATTATGGAATCAGTTAATGAAATTGCTACGCCGCCGCCGCCGCGCCGTTGCAATCAACAAAAAAATCGTTGCAACGTTCAAGCACAAAGTATTGAAGACTACTACAGAATTTCTTCCTACATTCCGTTTCTTGATACGTTCATTTCTCAACTCAAAAATCGGTTCTCGGAACACAAATCCATTTTCCAAAGTTTCGGGCAACTGTTTTTTAAACAAGAATTTAACGAAAAGAAATGCGCTGACTTCTACACATTTTACGAAAATATATCGGATTGATGGAAAAAAAATTTCCTGTCAGAAAAGATGTGGAGGCAACGAATCCAGATCCAACGGCCAGAACATCCAAAATGCGCTTAATGCTTTACTGGTTAGTATCTTTCGATCAAAAATTTACATGTAAAAAAGTTTATATGTGACGCGATCCGAGAAAAGGCACCTTTTAGGCAAAAGTGAAAGCCTACACGGCACGCTCTGAAAGGCGTTGATGTACCATTCAAACCAATGTGAAAAATCGTTTCTCTGAATTTATATTTTGTGAAAAAATAGCGATGTTACAATTTCTGATTGCGCTTCATGAATATTCAGTAAAAGAACTTGTGTAAGCAATCATGATCCAACAACCGATTTTTTGCCAAGTAAGTTACTTTTATCGGATCGAGACACATATGCAAACATCAATCTGACGATATTTTTCAGGTTATCAGTAGCAAGTCGTTCAAGAATGTCGATATATTTTGCGAGTCTTGGCAGTTGGCAGTACTACCTGTAACTACAGCAACTCCAGACCATTTTCGACGTTGAGGAGAATCAAAACTTACCTGAGAAATACGATGGGACAGGAACGACTAAATGGTCTTGCTTCTTTAAATATCTATACCCATATTGAATTTGCCGTGGACGAAATTCTAGCGAAATTTTTCAAAAAACCTCGAAAATTTACTAGTGTTTGAGGTAGCATGTTCTTCAGTTTCTTATGAAATGTAATAATGATCAATAAAGTTCTTGAATTTTTTAAATAATAATATTACTTTTTACTTCTCCTTTACTTTTTTGTCTTGCTCATGCTATATTTTTCCGTTCCGTAACTAAATTTGAACATTAGGAGCCGATAAATATTACAAATAACATCTTTTATTTTCCCGATTGGGGGGGGGGGGGGGGGGGGGGGGGGCGGGGGGGTTCGGACCCGAAAACCACCCCCGTGGATCCGCCTATGGACCTACCAGAAACCAAATATTCCAGAAAATCATAAGTATCGATTAGATATATAAGGAAATAATTCTGTAAGTGTGGCTGATTGTTTTACTTTTTGCGAAAATATATGTTTTGATGTCACAGGAAAACCTGATGTGTAGATTTTTTTTCATTGATATATTACTGTTTGGTGGACCTAGTATATTCAAAACTTGATAAAAGTTTTCATGTGACAAAAAAAAAAAATACAAAAATTGTTGACCTGTATTATTAATCCTATTTATATGAATTTTGGTACAGAGATAGTCTAGGACCTGAGGAAGGACATAGGCTAAGGCTATGTTATCCCTATGATGCAGTGCATTAAGACCCGTGAGTCTTAATTCCTCATTGTTTTGGAAGTTAGGCCCACGAGTTATTTCCATGATGAAATGGCAGTAAGAGCCGCGGGCCTTAGTTCCTTTTTCTGCGAAGTCAAATATTATTTCGTAATGGAAAGAAGTCTCACCGCTTGCACTTTAACTTTTTTTCAATGTGAATAAACTGGCACAGGAACGCAACTTCGCTAGACATAAGTTCATGCTCTGATTGTGGATTATGACATACCAAAGAGGAACACACTTCCATGAGAGCCATCTATGTATTATATAGTATATGTTTAGTCGATCCTTTTGGAAGCTAGCACGTGCACTCAACGGTATACCCTTTGCAAGGGAAAACAATATTAAGTACGAGTCTGCTTGCTCACCATTTCGAACAGCTACTAGGTGCACCACCAAGACCGAATCAAATGTTATATGCTAGTCCTTTAGTAGAAAATGGAGAGTCCTACACAGATGCAATCTTAACAAGGCTCCAGGGGATGATCGTGTTCCGTACGAGTTTTACAAATACGCTAAAGAAACTTTTGTGATTAAGCTTACCGAAAATATGATTATATTTTCAAGTCTGGTGAAATCCCGGAAAGCTTTAGAAGGAATATTATCTTCCCAATGTTTAAAAAAGGCGATGCGAACGACCCTAACAATTATAGAGGCATATCCTTTACGAACTCTGTTATGAAAATTTTTACTGGTGTCATTCAAGACAGACTGTTAATCTGGATACAACAAAATAATCTTCTAAGCGAGTTTCAAGCCGGCTTCAGGAAAGAATATTCAACAGTCGATAACATATTTTCACTAACTTGCATTGCTAGACCATACTTAGACAAGGGGAAAAAGTTATATGCTTTCTTCGTAGTTTGCAAGGCTGCCTTCGACTCAATCGACAGAAATGCCCTTTTCTACAAACTTTGTAGTCTAGGCTTATCGTCAAAAATACTTAAAACATTGCGAGGACTTTATGAGCAAAACCTCACAGCAGTATGGGATGGAAATGAAGGATCTTCCTGGTTTCATACTTCTTCCGGGGTCAAACAGGGTTGTCTTTTGAGTCCACTTCTGTTTTCGCTATTCTTGGATGACCTTATATTGTTTTTGCCTGGAGGTATTAGTTTTGCTTGTACAGTTATAAAAACTTTAATGTATGCGGACGATATTGTCATTTTTGCGGAAACTCCAAATATGATACAAATAATGATTAATAAATTGCAATTGTACTGCCGCAATTGGGGTCTTACAGTTAATACTAACAAATCCAAGGTAATGATATTTCGGAATGGCACAGGGCGATATGCAAGGGAAGAGAAATGGATGTGGGAAAATGTGGAGCTTGAGCTGGTGAGGGAATATAAATATCTTGGAGTCATCATTATGCCTCAGATGTCGTTCAAAAAGCATTTGCAGGAAAAGCTTATAGAAGCAAAAAAAACTGGAGGGGGGTCCTTGGGAAAAAACACATTAGGCCGAGTGTTACATATAAACTTTTCGAAGCAGTTATGAGGTCAGTGATGTGCTATGCTGGTCAAGTATGGGGGTTTCTTCAATATGAGGAAGTAGAAAAATTACTGAGGTATTTTTTGAAAAAGATCTTTTGGCTCCCCGACAACACCTCTACATATATGTTACATTTGGAGACCGGGGTGTCTCCGCTCTACGTCTTTTAGCTCAAGTTGCAATTGTTCTACACTGCAAAGGTGATGGCTCTTCCAAATCATCGTCTGCCTAATATTATCGCAAAATTTATGCTATCGCGAAAATCACAGTTCTTCGAAGAATGGTCAAGACTTGGAGTTCAGCACGACATCCAGTTGGTAGAAAGAAATACTAGTACCTGGAAATACATCTTTCCAGAATTATTGGGAAGGATTGAAGATTTTTTCTTTGTTAAATTTACGGAGTCAGCCCAACAGAGTTGTACCCGAAACATGTGTAAGCTCCTGAGATACGACCTTGGACCTAACAATTACTTCAACGACCGATATGCAAAAGAAACAATCTCTTTAATTTTCAAAACCTGAGGAGAATTACTACGACTGAACTACATACCATACGGACCTGATGTAGGTACGGAATGCAGTTTATGCAATCTTCGTGCGACAGAAAATTTTCTCCATTTTATAGGAACATGTCCGATCGTGCAAGCAATACGGAAACAGCACTTGGGGAAAAACTATTTAACTGTTGATGAAGCTGCAAATGTCTTGAATGGTCAAGATTGGATTTGGATTGGAATGTTATCAAGCTACGTTAAAACAGCCCTTAGCTACAGAAATCAAATTTTAAACGAAGCTTTTTAATAAGAAAAACGATATATTTATATTATTATTTGTTGTGATCATCTTAAAGGAGTCTAATCTTTTCAATTTTACTTTAATCTTGATTATACATAATGTTTGAATAGTACTCTTTCTTTTACTTGTAAATTTGTAAATATATATAACCTATTGTAAATATCAAATAAAATCACATTCTACTACTACTACTACTACTACTATATGTTTAGTGCGGTCAGTTCCCGCGAATTTCTTAAGTTCAACCACAAGCCCGTATTACCCGGAAGCAAATTTTGTTCGCTTTGCTTTTTACTCACGTATAAAATAATGATTAAAAAGCGAATCGAAATTTCCCTTCGGTTAGTACGGGCTTGTGGTTGAACATGAAAGAATCACACGGGTGCCTATTGATTCGCGCACATTTTATTACGCATTCTATTATTTTGTTTTTGACTGATTTGTTTTTCTGTTACTTGGATTTTCAATCATTTCGCTGCACAGTTACTTTGCATTTCTTATCTCGCTTAACATTTTTTTCGCATTTCCATTGAACTTACAAATGATTATTTAGACTTTATTTATCTCGATAACTGTTTTTTTGCATTTTGTCTCTACGGTAATCTACTTTTTTGGCATTCAATTAATTCGCTCATTATCAGATTATTATTGCTTGCGGTTCGGTTTTTCAGAAATTTAATAAATATTTCGAAATTTGATATTATTTCTCACTAATTGGTTCTGAAAATGCTTCTAAAATATGATATATCTTTGAAGGTTCTAATCAATTTTCAATAAAATTTTATGAGGAGCTAAGCAAACTGTTGAAATACAAAAAACAACCGGTATACAGTTCAATTTTGGATTGTTTCGCCATCGTTTGATTGGTATTTTGATTTTTGTGGATGAAAAAAGAGGCTAGAGGTGTAAAAATTCGCGCGAATTTTTACACCTCTAGCCTCTTTTTTCATCCACAAAAAGCAAAATACCAATCAAACGATGGCGAAATAGTCAAAATCTATATAAACAAAAGCGAACTGATCGAAAAACGAAACAATAGAAAGTGAAACGAGCCAAATATAAAGTAATCTTAGGCTAAATAATCTTTAAACGAAACGAATGCAAAGCGAAGCGAGAAATATCGAAATATAGATAAACGAAACAAACGAAAAAAAAACAACAAAATGCGATACAACTTGGGCGAAACAACAATAAACGAGATAAAAATGACGAAACGTACCCACACGAACAGACCAGGAGAAAGTAGCTAAGAGAAAAACAAACATTAAAAAATTAGATTTTGTTATTATGTGCGCATAAGAAAGTGGACTGAGTTTCCATCATCCTATGTCACGTAGTGGGAGACAACGTGAGCTATGAATTCATATCCATTGACAGCTGAAATAAGTGCCCAAATTTTGAAGCTTTGTTTTTCGGTACCTCAAAATGTTGTTTCCTTCAAATAAAAAGAAACTAGAATATATGCATTTAGCTCATCCAATATGTTCTTAATCCTTTCTAAGAAGAAAAACTAATTTTAAGATAATATATGTATGTGCATCAGACTCATATAAATGCTGCTTCGAAATGGCAACAAAAGACATGGGCCTAAATTCTTTTCTTTGATGGGTCTTACTGCCTCTTCAAAGTCGAAACAAAGCCCGTGGGTGCTTTTTTTCCATTTTTTTGAGCAAAAAGGCCCACTAGTCTTTTTGCCGCGGGGCTTATTGCACTACACCTATCCCTATATTTCCACAAGAGCGCGAACGTAAACGGGAACCTTGAAGCTACTGGATCGATTTCTTTCACCGTGAGGTGATTTTTGTCAAATTGTCGATATAACAATTGATCTGAGAAGAAATGTCTATCTTGATCTTCAAATAAATATTGGGAACCGGGAATGGCTGTGCGAAAGGTCGATTTCGGCGACTATCAATGAGATAGTTAACAATATAATCTAATAAATAATGTCAGACCTGGTGGGAAAAGTTGTCGAATGCCTATCAGTACACAATATTATGGACGCTGAGCTAGTCACATCATACCCTATAGAATTTCTTAATTCCTTAGGAGTATCGGGAGTGGCTGCAAGATGGTGGTCCAGTGCCAATAACGAGAAATCTAGAATTTTACACATCTACAAATTACACATATGGAATGCGGTACTATAAAAGTATTAATAATGACTGAAATGGCAAAAGTAGAAAACTTTTTGATTCCCCGTATTCCTTTAATTCCCACTGATTTGTCATTTTGGTATAAAAGAGTACAGCTTCCTCTGAAACCAGTATTTGATATTAATATAAATAAAGCTCAGGTTTGAAGGATTTGAATTCAGCACATCCAAAACCTTTGAAAATATGTTTTCTGACTCTAATTTCCTTTCGAGACTGCACCTAGGCTTCAAACTAATGCAAAAACCGAGTATTGCTACTTTTGAAGCCAAGTATCTCAAAAATTTGATGCAATAGAGCCATTTTGAGGCCAGATATGGATTCAGCGGATAGCAAATCATCGGAAAAGCAATGGTTTGTTTTTGGGTTAACGCGTAGCAAAAACCTTCAAAATAATATAGTTTGCTTTTGGAAACAGAACCAATGTTGACCAGTGTAATATAAGTATAGGTTACTTTAATGCATGAATGTTTCTTATTTGCAAAATGATTAGCCTAGAACATTAAAAATGCTGCCGAAAGTCACTATTCCACGCGGACGAAGTCGCGGGCACAGCTAGTTCTGTATAGAAATGGTGAAAATTTGGCAAAGGGGGTTTGTAAAATACAAAAATGTTTGGGTCGTCGTGAAGCATCTTGTCTGTAGACCTGTTTCAATTGCGATGGATTCGGTCTTTTTGAACCACTCACTGAAAAAGATTGATGAATGCAATCGTTTCCAAAGAACGACATTAAACTCAGTATCTAACTGCATGCTGTATCTATATGAGACGGACGAACAAGACCGAAAATAATTTCACTCTCCATTGGACGAAAAGAAACGTCAAGGAGCATTTTCAACCCATTCCATTGGTGCAAAAAGATCGCTTGTCATGATTCTGAGGAGTGACAGCCACTACCCATTACTCGATTTAAAGTGAGAATCCACTCAAGAAGCACTAACACATGTAACTCAAATGCCAAAAAGAAAATTTTTTTCAAGGAATATTTTTAAGAGCCATAGGTGTTTCACTCACACAAAGGCAATTACCTTGAACTGAATAGAACAAATTTTGGGTGTTCCATTGGTTTTCAAAATGACTGCTTCCCCGAATGAAACCAATGGAAAGCGACATAACCATTTCAACGAGGATGACCGAAAACGAAAACAAACACTTATGCTATGTCCGCACCTAAAGTGCCTGTCCAGACGGGTTATGCTGTTAACGTTATGCTGTTAACACCTAGTGTCCAGACGTTGTTATAATTCCTCACACAAATTCTCCATTTTGTGTTGGAAATTGTATTGAAAAAAGCATAACGTTATGAGCATAACCCGTCTGGACACGCCAAGTGTACTGCTTAGGCAGATAAATCAAATTTCATTTTGCGCATCCAGCCTCTTTCTTCCTCACCCCTTTTACCCAGAAACGACCGATATAACTTTATTGTGGACAGGGACAAAGATAAACTGGGTTTCATTCCAGGATGGTTTGAGTTAACCAAGTAGTGTCCGCATTTGAAAAAGTTTTCAGTTTATCTTTTTGTCTTAAGTTAAAAAGAGACAGACATAAAGTGTGAGCAGAACGTCAACGACGTATGAGAGAATTCACCCTCTCTCCACTCACTTCCACTCTCTTAAATGTCAAATTCAATGGAATATTGGAAATAGTGCATTCAGCGCACTAGGTTTCGAGTAGGTTATCTCGAAACCCAGTGACTAAAAAGGTTTCATTTTGTATGGCAAACTTCTTGGTTATCATGTTGGTTTGGGATTGTTTTGAGTTAAACAAGTTTAACTCTCAGGTGCGGACATAGCATAAGATATCATGTTGGTTTGGGATTGTTTTGAGTTAAACAAGTTTAACTCTCAGGTGCGGACATAGCATTATGTCGATTTCCATTGGTTTCACTCGAGAGAGCACTCATTTTTAAAACCAATGGAACACCTAAAATTATTTCAGTTCAGTTTAACATATTGTCTTTGTGTGAGTGAAACACTAATTGCTGATAAAAAAAAATGTCTAGAGCAAAATTTTCTTTTTGACGTTTTCAGTTACATGTATTAGTGCTTCTTGAGTGGAATCTCACTTTAAATGGCAGTCACTTCTCAGAATCGTGAGAAGCGATTTTAATAAAAAAAATTAAAGAATTTTACATTCGTAATCAATTAATTTAATAAAATTAATTTTAATAAAAAAAATTGAAGAATTTTACATTCGTAATTAATTAATTTATTTATTTATTTATTTATTTCACCTACGAGCAATAAGCTCAACAGATTACACATTATTACAAAACAGGTTTCAATTTCTTAAAAATAAGTAATTTATTTCGAAATTTATCTCTATAGAAGGCTAAATGAATATGACCACCAATTTCATTAAACTCTCTAACTGATCTTGAAATTGGTTCACTCATGCCATAATTAGCTAGTTCTGTGCCTTGATTGAAAAAGAAGATTTCTATCCCTCAACGGCCTCTCTGGAGCATAAATACAAATTAAGGACAAAAAGAAAGGACACTTTATATGATAACATAAAATGTCTCGCACAAAAACTATGTCATGACTAGTTCTACGTGATTTGAGCGACAGCAAACCTAGAAGACTCTGCCTAGCTGTGGAATTTGGATGAAAGCACCATCGCATTTTGTAAGATGCATACTTCGTAAACCTATTCTGAACTTTCTGAATTCGATCGGAAAAACATTGTTGGTGAGGGTTCCAGTTCCAGATGATGTCTGCATACTCTAGGTTGGGTCTTACTAGTGAGGTATAAAGAGACACAAGGGTGTAGGGGTTAGTAAAGTCTGTTGAGCTTCTTTTGATAAATCCTAACATTGATTTAGCTTTTGATACAATAGCTTCTATATGTGGTGTAAAAGTGATTTTGGTTCAAAAAGTACGCCTAAATCCTTAAATTTTTCAGTTCTCTGAAGAGGGTTGCAATCAAGATAATATGAAAACTCTTGCATATGATTCTTTCTTGAGAGAGAAATCGAAATCGTTTAACACAACGATCAACCGACAAATCCGAACTTGTTTGGATTTATCGTACGTCGTACGTCAATTTGCCAGTAGGTACACAAGAATGCAAGCAAGTGAAAAGTTGATAAATTTCGTTTTTAGTAGGACACCACTGTGGAATAAGTTTTCAAAGGCATATAATAATAGAGATGTCACTAAAAATCTATGGAAAGAAGTTTCAATTGAAATAAATTCAATTACAGGATGTCTGTCAGTTAACGGCAGCAGTGTATGCAGACGAACGTCCCAGATTGTCGTACGAACACCTTCGATCCGTTATCGGCCGATTATTCGTATTCAGTGTACGCGAGCTGTAAGTCTAACATACGATTTTGATAGTTTCTAGTACAGCTAACTTGCTGTAAGTCAGTAGATATAATATTATCCAAACAAGAAAGCTCACGCTGCGGTGAAGTTAGGGAAGGTTTTTGGAAAGATCCATCGCCAGAGGGTAACCATTGAACGTATGGTAGATTAAAGTCACCAATTAAAAGAATTTGGCTTTCTAAGTCAGACAATTCAAAATTTGATCCGAAATCAGGGCCTGTTCAGAATAAGCTGAGGCTGAACTTTTTGGAACAATATAAATACATTTACATTAAAAATATTTTTTAACAGTGTACAGACTTTCACAGAAACAACATCAATAGACAGTTCAAATGGAAAGAGTATACGATACGACATATATGTGTTCCTGACCGCAATCAAAACACCACCCCCGCCATCATCTGGTCTGTCTACGTGCCGATCTTTACGGTAGACCGAGAATTTAGGGCTCAAGATTTTGGTGTTCAAGTGCCTTGAGTTTAGCCAAGTTTCAGTCAAAGCAAATACGACATGTTTAAAAACGTGGGAATTAACATACAAATCAGCAGTTTTACTGAGAAGACCTCTTACGTTTTGATAAAAGAGGGAAAATCTAATTAGTTTTTGGGAGCAGTTTGTTTTTAACTCTCCTGTTGATGGAAAATTCTTGAACAAGAGCACCAACAGCCCAAGAGTTACTGTCACAAATAGAGTCGAAAGACGAGGGCGGGACAAGGAACTTGAACGAAGACACAAAGCTATCAGTTTTGCTTATTTTAGTACATTTAATAAAATTTTTGTTAGCAATAAATTTCTTTGATACTAGATAGCGCAAAACATCGTTTAAATTAAGATCTGGTCTAAGCCGAGACACAAAAATTAACTTAGGTTTTGGAACTGTGTAAAATATGCACCAGATTCAGGATCAGAACTAGAATTAGATGGCAATTAATTTTTTTCGAAATCTAGGTACAACTTCCATCGGGACAGAAGGAATATTGATTTTGACAGAGTTGCTTCTCAAAGTCTTGTGCTTTGAAGGAGGGCTCAAATTTTTGGTATTCATTATGCCTTCACGACTTTTTTTTAGACTTTGAATCAAGGCAGAGCTTTTAGTTGCTGACGAAGTAGACTGAGCATTGTGATCCTTTAAATCAAGAGCTTTCTTGGAAATTGAAGTCTCTAAGTCGTCTGTAGATGTAGATATTTCAACAGAGCTACAGGGAGAAGAAAATGATTCTAAGTTCAAAACGGATTTATTGAAAGCTTTGTGCAGCTTATCGAAACCTTTCGACAGCTTTTTTATCGCTAATTGGGAAGTAGATATCTTTTTGCAATCCTCGCAATACCAACAAGCACTTTTAAAAGCACTTATTTTATCTAAAAGTGCATCGTTGGCTCCAATACATTTAGCATGAAATGCATTACCACATGGACCATAGCATGCGAAAAGAGGTGAGTTGGAACTATCCATTCATTCACCCGCCGCACAAGCCATGGCTAATCAAAAAATAAAATAAAATTTAAAAAAAAAGTTAGGGATTGACTGGGAATCGAACCGGAATAGCTTGGCTTACTTAGTATTTATTTTTAAAAGAAAAGTGCGCTTTTACCAACTGCACCAAGCAGACGGTAGTTTAGGGTCTACAAAGTTAAATAAATGAAATTAGGTTTTCTTAGGAGATTATGGTGTGAGGAAATGGGATAGATTAGGAATTTTAAAGCAGTTAAGGGAGAGACTAATGGTGGATTTACATGCATCTGCAAGTGCAGATGAAAATCGGAAAAAGACACAAGATATAAAATTCATACTTGTCTGATAGAGAGGGAACGAACTTCCTAGTTATGGTTGCAGATGAAAAATTATGGGTGCAGATGAACATGTTCAACTTCCGCAGTTGCAGATGCATGTAAACCCAGCATAATATTTATAAATAACACCCAAATTACACAAAATTGATGTGAACGGAGAAAAAAAACTTTTTCTTACCAATCACTATCACTATAGGTACAATTAAGGTAAACAGAAAATCAAAATGAATTGAAAATAAGCTGATTTACAAATCAAAATAACACATTAGACTGTAACTCGAACATTGAGACATTGAGAAAATAAAATCAATCAATGAGTCAACATATCAATAAAAATGAGGTACAAAAAATAAAACCAGGCTATTTTTTAATCAATTTTACTTAACGGATGTCAGGTATGAACGAACTATACGAGGTGTAACGTTAAAAAACTTCAAGTGAGTCAAAACAAAGTATGAAAATGATGCTTTATTAACTGTGGCATATCAACTCCAAGATAATACCTACTGCAAACCGTAGGAACGCCAAAATCTGAAGCTGGCTAATCTAATGTAAGAAACATGAACCAGGACTTCGGGAATAGACTTTTTTCCTAATTGACCCCATAGCGATCCACGACATACACAGACTCTTGACAACTCAGGATTTGCCTTGGGTATCGAATTATTATAACTACTCTTTTGTGTAACATATTCCTTAGCCGGATCAAACCAGATATGAGAGCTATTGTTTACATTTTGCAAACGACCATACTCTGCTTATTAATTTTAATGCTGTTGAACGCTAAATTGATAGACTTTCATTTGAGAATTTTAAATTTCTCTACTGATGAGTAAACTGCTAATTAAGTTTATCCGAGCCTAAAGAACGCACGAAAGATTGTTTTGAATTGTAGACTTTAAATATCAGTGTCGTTGTTGTTGTTGGAGTTGATTAAATTTATAACTTTTGAACAATTTACGTCGCTTCTTTAAAGTAGATGATTGAGAAACTTGTCGTTTGGCGTTCGTTGTACCCATGCATATAGTAGCACCCAATTTAGAGCGTTTAATCAATAAATTCTGATTCGTACAATTTGTTATTCAATCAATGACATAGTTCAGATAAACTATTTAATGTTTATCACATGACCATAGTGAACAAAGGGGGAACAAAGAATTAATATGTTGAATTTTCTGAGGGAAGCACTTGGTCTAGTTTCTCAAAAACGTTACTTATCCTTCACGTAGTATAAAAAATTGGGCTGAACTTTCCTTCTGCTGTATCTGAGTTGGGGCTTGAATTTTTTTTTTACAGTTAGGGAAGCATCTCAATAGAATAATAATTTCAAATATTATAGTTAAGTTAACTGCCTTAATTGTTTAGAAAATGTTATAATTGAAAGTTTTCCACCTTATTGACCGCAAAAATCGTAATAAAAATAAAAAATAAAATAAAAACGGTGTTTGATTCAATTTAAAATTCTTTTTATTTCACACGTATGCATTTCGGTTCTCAGCTGCGGAACCATCATCAGCGAACGACTATTAAACAAAACCAAAGAGATTACAAAGTTAACTTGCATTGAAAATTATACAGAGAGATTATAAATATTACATGCAGAAAAACAAAAACAAAACATCAATTCAATTGGTCCTGGTTCCAAGTTCATCAAATTGTTGTTTATGTGTATATGTATGGATTCATATCCGTCAAGTTTATTTGGTTTGTTTACTTTTTTTAAGAGCTTAAAATTGTTATCAAAAGAAGTTATAGTGTGTTGATTGTCATTATGTGGATAAAAGATGTGGGCTGCTATTGCTTTGTCTATCTCTTTCTTTAAAAAATGCTTTAATTTTTCGGTTTTAACCTCACTTTTGATTTTTTTCTCCTTAAAATCAGGAAAATTGAATGAAAACAAACACTACCGAATAAAACAACACTTTTTATGTATACATTTTACTAATTTATTGCGGAAAAAACACTAAATTTACATTTTTAGTTATTTATAAAAGTTAACTTTGACATTCCATACATGTTGAAGTAATGCAAGACGGTATTTTTAAATGGGAAATTTTTAATTCAAAATAGTGCAAGTGGGATTTTTGTCGTTTAAAAATGAAACTTTTACATTGATTTCTAATCAAAAAGTTTAATTTTCGGGCGAATTTTAAGCTAATATTAGTTTTGTGGTTAGAAATTCATGTAAAAGTTTCATTTGCTAACCACAAAACTAATAATAGCTTAAAATTCGAGCGAACAACAGGCTCTTAAGGACTATTCACATGAGCACGACCAACGAACGACGAATAAATCAAGAAATGTGATTTTACCTTACAAGAATAAATTCTTCACGAATTTTGAGGAAGCGATGGAGAAAATAAATTTATTCGTTACGAATAAAATTTATTCGTAGCGAATAAATTTTTTTGTCTATTGCTTTAATTTTAGACACAAAAATAAGAGTTTATCCACTTAAAAATAAGTATGAACTATATTTCCATCGTTTTCTAAAAAATTCGTGAGGGATGTATGCTTGTAAAGTACTTAAAATCGCATTTCTTGATTTATCCGTCGTTTGTTGGTCGTGCTCATGTGAATATTCCCTTATAAATAAATTTCTTTCATTACTGTACAGGTATTCCAGCGTTTGGCTCGGTGTTGCTCGGTGCAAACGACACAATCAAACGATCATCTTGCGCCAAACTAAACAATTTTTTGTTAACTGACTAAAGGGAAGAGAAGTATAAGGATCGAAAAAGGATACCAAATTTTGTCATTTTCCTCATTTTCTGATATGAATTTTGCCTCAAAAGTCGCAATTTTTGGGGTGGCTATCGTTCTCCTGTATCTGAGTTGGGGCTTGATATTTATTTTTAACTAATAATAGACAGTAGCTTATAGCACAGAATTCGAGTTAAAAAAAACGGTCTATCCACAGTATTTTCAGTTATATTTTCAGCAACAAGATGGTACTCAACGTCAAAGCTTGCTGTAACTTGGTGAAGTTATAAATATCAGCCATATTTATAAATTCTGCACTCTATACAAACTTTTTCTCATAAATCACGGTACGTTGGTCATACTTAACAAAAAGCGCATAGTTATTGAAACTTTGTATGTATATCAAAATCAAAATTCTTAGGTTGAGAACGTGTTTTATATGCAAGAGCCAGAAGGCCTATGTTTGATTTGAATTTTGCTTACATTGGGCTTTATTTTTTAGTCAAATAATTCCATGCGGAAAGCGGAAGGCTATTAGCTTCCGCAAAAAAGAATCAGTGCAAAATCTTGTGTTATATACACTACCAGGTGAAAACAGGGCGAAAATTCAATATAAATATAGTAAAATGCTTTGTTGTTGTTCCCCAGGGGAAATATACTGGCTTAAAAAAAAAACGCAACTAATGCTTAAAATTCGCACGAGTTTTAAGCTATTATTAGTTTTGTGGTTATAAAATGAAACTTTTTGTGGCTAGAAATTCATGTAAAAGTTTAATTTTCAAACGACAAAAATTCTACTTGCACTATTTTGAATTAAAATTTTCCCATTTCAAAATACCGTCTTGCATTACTTAAACAAGTATGTAATGTCAAAGTTAACTTTTAAAAATAATTAAAAATGTAAAATTAGTGTTTTCTCCGCAATAAATCAGTAAAGTATACATAAAAAGTGTTGTTTTATTCGGTAGTGTTTGTTTTAATTCAATTTTCCTGATTTTAATGAGAAAAAAAAATCAAAAGTGAGATTTAAACCGAAAAATTAAACCATTTTCTAAACAATTTAGAAGGTTAACTCAATTATAATAATTGAAATTTATTCTATTGAAATGCCTCCCTACCTGTAAAAAATTGCAAGCCCAACTCAGATACAGGAGAAGGAAAGCCACCTCAAAAATTGCGGATTTTTAGGCAAACTTCAAATCAGAAAATGAGGAAAATGACGAAATTTGGTATCCTTTTCGATCCTTATACTTCTCTTGAAAAATTATTTCCCTTTCGTTAATTAATAATTTTGCGCGCGTGTCAATAGGTTCTTATAAATAAATATTTCTTTCATTACTGTACAGATATTCCAGCGGTTGGCTCAGTGTTGCTCGGTGCAAGCGAGACAATCGAACAATCATCTCGCGCCAAACTAAACAATTCTCCAATTAGAAAAGAGAAAAAGAAGGTCGTGTCGTGCGTAATCATTGCGCGTGGTCAAAGCATTAGGTTTGTCATTTTTAATCGCATTTTTATTGCGCATAAATTATAATCAATTTGATGAGGTTTGCAAAGAAATATGCGCAACAAAAATAAAACTGGTCCTGGTGCACGTTCTTGTACACAGCCAAAAAAAATTTTTACGATGGTAAGTGAGAAACTAGATCTGTTACTTTACTTTGTGGACAGAAATTCACAATCTGTCATATCATTCGGAGTGGGGGTAAAATTCTCGCAGAAACTCTCTGAAAGAGCGTAGTTGTCCTAAAAGTAAAGAAACGCCTTGAACAAAACATTCGCACCAACGCAACGCCAACGCTTGGAAAAATGTCTGACCATTGCTGTACTTATTTGTTTTTGCTGTGCACGATTTCTGTCCACAGAAATTTAGGTGGCAGAAATTCACAGGCTGGGGAAATT